>JAMKQA010043873.1:0-10179 GCA_024699735.1 Posidonia australis | reverse complement strand
AATACATAGTGAAATTTTCATTTAAATCAAACAACCATTAACCTCTAATCTAAAGGCCTTAAATTTCAACATATTTTGTCAAATTTTAACCCTTAAATTTTAGATTAAAATTTAACGGTGAATATAACTCAGAATAGGATGAAACCTTAACACATATTAGGTTATATTATAGATTAACTAATTATATAATTAGATTTTATTTTAAAAAAGAGAAAATTAAAACAAATGAGGTGTCTACAGGAAAATTTTCCTATAAGCACCTACACAAACCATTTCCTGATATATATATATATAATAAAGTAAGAGTACAAATGGGTGTGCCATATACCTATACTGATCCAAGTCCAGGTCCTACCATTTGACTTCTATAAGTACATTTACAATACAGTCGGACAATTCATAGTGTTAAAATAGGTGAAGAAAAGAAGATGGTATTTTCCAAAAACTCTAAAGTCTAACCTCTTATATATTGGACTATCGTAGAGGGGTAGAGTAAGAGTACAATGTGGGTATACTGGTCCAAGTCCAGATCAATATAGGCTTACATTTAGGTATAGTGAATACTTTCCATATTATATTTTATATTACTTCAAAGTAACCAATACAATTTCTCGAAATTTAAAAAACAGCAAAACTCTAATTGACTAGTTCTACAGATATATGAAGGAACACAGAAAAAATAGTCTTTTTATTTATTGGATGCCGCATAAGTTAGCCAACAAAGGATAATCCTTTCTGAATGGTACATTATTATTCTAAAAATTCCTTTCATTGTTGCCTGTCTTTAGTTCAGATCTGGTTTTTGAACATGGTGTATGTGTTGATTTTCATTTCAATGCATAAATATGATCAGACACATAACTCTTAGTCCTACGGTGTAACAACATATCACATACATATTCATCTAGATGTAGCAAGTATACCTCAATTCTGAAGATTTAGATAGATCGATTATATGTTATAATTAAGTTATGTATCTTTTCTCCTTATGTTTTATTTCTTTATGTTTTCCCTCTTTCAACTGAGAAAACGTCATTATTTTGATTTCTGAAGAAGTTTTTTTTCCTTTTTCCGATTGGTTATGGAAGAACTTAATTGGTGGAAAATGCCAAATAGTATAGAAGAGTATGAAAGATGGGAATAGATAGAATGCGTATCAGTTAGAGTACAAGTTAGATCTTAACTTTGAACCATTTGAGAAACTCTGCATTTCATTTTAAGTTCACTCCAACTAATGATTACTCCTTTCCTTTATCAGTTTGGATGCTCAAGTAATGTGAGATTAGGATCCTTGATTCCGACTAGGCATTGGCAATTTGGCATATGAGCACATATCATTGTGCAAGTGAAGTATACTGGAAAGTTTGCAATGAACAGAATTAGAACGGATTTGAAAGTGTCAACAGCATTTTAGGGATTTTAACAAATAATTGTAAAAAATCATTGATATGAATCCTCAAGAATGATATTTTTGACTGATCAAACTGTGATAGCATTTGGATGGGCTTTTAGGAAGCCAGCTTCTGTCAATAGTTGCTTCTGCAAAAAAGCTGGACTCCACATTTTTTGCTTTTCTATTGAAGATGACATGTTTTGCTTCTGCACAGAAGACCAGATTCACTTCTCCCAGTGACCATTTGGTTCAGCTTTTGTGGAAAAAATAATTCCTTTCAGAAGTTGAACTAGAGACATTGGATCGAGTACCACTTATCTCAACATCTAGTTTTTAATAAGAAGTTACAGATAAGCTGTATATTAACAGCTCTTACTTGATGCACTGATTTTACCTTCTGAGCTACTTTCCCCATATTAATAAAGTAATTTGTGTTCTTACAGCTTTTGCAATAAGCAATAATGCTTTGGATTCTGCAAGATGCACAGCTCTTCCTATTATGAAAAATATGACCAAGGACAGTTGGAACTCTATTTCTGCACGTGTAACTTGTCTCACAAGAGAGACATGTAATGGACTCTCTAATGTCAAAACCAATATGAACCTGACCCAATCCATTCAGCTGGATGAGATGAAGAGATTTGTTCTGGATCAAGCTCAGTCAGCTGTAAGACAATTAGAAGCATTTAGAAATCAGCACCTATCGCCTGGAAAAGGTACATTGTTAGTGTCTCTTGTATTGAATTATTGAGCATTTTTGTTATACTTGATCTCATTTGGAAAGAATCTACTGGGAAGAAGGTGCACAGAACTTTATCGTTTTGATTAGTGCTGTGAGTTGCAAATAATTTGCAATTTATATAAGGTGCTGTCTTTGACCTTTTGTAGTCCAAAGGGAAGCCTTTAATGGGTTTTTTTGTTTGGAAGCTTACAAAATTATTAAACCAGCATTGACCCTATAATTCTGGTTAGAACTCGGACCATTTTTGCTTCAGTTACGCCTGCTTCTTTATTGTCCATTTGTCTCCATGCTTTACTGGAGTTATTCACGACATTTTATTTTAATCCAGGCAACCGTATTTTACATTCCCTCCCTGGTCGAATCCATGGGCAGTATACATGTTACCCTACTACATGTCCAAGATCCACCATATTCCATCCTTTTTGTTCAGTGTTTGCACCTTTTAAGATTGATTAGGGTCTTGATTGTGTTCTGCTGCTGCAAAAATCATACGCTCAGAATACTTTTAATTTTGCATGCAAGCTATAACCTTATCAATTTCTTTGCAGGTAGAAGCACAGACTAGCAATTCCTGATGAATTCAGTCACTCAAGGAAGTTAATTGTTGTATTGCCTACACTTTACGAGCATAACAGCTCTTCATAGGTGGGCTGCATTGCTTATTGAAAAGCTCGCCTTCAAACCTAGAGAACTGGTGTAGAAATTAACTAGATTCTAAATCTAGGCTATCACAAGTGCTAGACCTTTAGGTTTGAAACATTGGTGTTAGAGTAAATGGATCCTTATATGGATCTTTGTATTGTCCATTTATTAAGTTCATTATAGGTTAAATATATGTTCTTCTATGTATAGGAGATTGTAATTTTTTATTATGATTGAATAATACATGATTCTCTTCTTCCTTAACATAGTATCAAAGGGTTTATTAAGAGAGAGAGAGGGAGGGAGAGGGAGGGAGAGAGAGAGAGAGAGGGGAGGGAGGGAGGGTGGGAGGAATGGTCGGATATCGTTGAAAGTGTCAATTCCGTCAAGGACTCTGGTGGCATCCCATTCCTTGTTTGACTCCTCATCGGTCTCTGGATCATAATGCTCCTCGTCACTCTTAGTGTCGTCTCCACTGTTGTTTGTCCATCTCTCTTATATCTCCATTCTAATGGTACTAAAGGCAGTGAAGAAGCCTACCACCATTGCCATGGAGGAGGAACCGATAGTGGCAGAGAAGGCCTTGGTGGTGGGGAAAAAGCTGAAGGCATAGAAGAAGCTTTCCTTGAAGGACGGTGGGGCGTCGTCAAACAAGAAAGGAGAAGGTAGTTACTGTTTATTTGGATATTAGCATTTCAATTCAATAGTTTTTTGAAATTGCAAAATTTTCTAAAAACCCCTTGAAGTTTGAAGCTTTTCAAAAAAAATTACTGTTGTGTGTTATTGTCTTATGATCGTGTGATTGACTACCATTATTTCCTACCTACCTTGTGCAACTTCCTTATTGCCAACATGATTAGGTATGGTTATTATCTTTCTACCTGTCTTATGGTTAATGTAATTGGCTATGGTTGTTGTCTTCCTGCCTGTGGTTATTGTCTTTCTATCTAACTTATGGTTAATATGATTGACTATAGCTGTTGTCTTCCTAGTTGCCTTATGGTCAATATGATTGATTATGGTTATTGTCAATATACCTGTTGCTGCTACAACATCTTCTATTACTACTACTACTTTTAGTCTTTTAAAGTCATGTGGTTTGTTGTCAATAACATAAAGAATTATATGTAACATGTTGTGCTTGTTAGATGTTCCAACTTGAAGGAGAATGTTAAAGCAAATATATCCTTAGATGGATCTTTGTGTTACCTATTTATTATGTTCCTTATAGATTAAGTATATGTTCTCCTATATATAGGAGATTGTAATCCTTTATTATGATTAAATAATACATGATTCTCTTTTCATCTTAACAATTGGTATCTTGCAACTTGCACGAATAACAACTATCTATGGTTATAAAATTCATTTCTCCTTTTTATTTACATCATCATAATGTTTAATTTAACTGTTAGAGTAAATGGATGCTTATATGGATCTTTGCGTTATCTATTTGTTAGATTTCTTATAGATTAAGTATATGTTCTCTTATATATGGGAGATTGTACTTTCTTTATTATTATGCAATATATAATTCTCTCTTTCTTCCTAACATGATATTAGAGCTTAGGGTTTAACAAACAAGGAGGGAGAGAGAGATAGAGCAATCGTTGGATCGTCGTCGCCGCAACACCATTAGCGACGACAGACTCATGGAAAAACCTCCTCCTTTCTCTGTTGGCCCCTTTCTTTCCCTTTTGGTGGCTCCTACAACGTCTGCCATTGGTTAGGAACGTTCGTATAGGCTATGTATACCTGTCTACCTATCATGAGGCTTGTGTTTTGCCCCATCATTGCTTGTTTTGTGCCAGTTGTAGCCTGATTATGTGCTGATCATATTAGTTTCCTTGTTGGTGTGCTCTGATTGCAATAGTTCTACATCTATGTGTTTTTGTGTGTGCCTTTTTCTCTCTTCCAAAGCCTGATTTATCATCGTGAGGCCCAGATCCAGTCTATGCCACCACTATCCAGCCTAGATCTAGGCTGCTCCATTGCCACTGATTGAATCTCCATGGGTTCCGCAACATTCCTTTAGGGAAGGAAGTTCTACTATTTCCCTTCAATCTTGTGGGTTCCTAGAGATGATGACGATGATCATGAGAGTTGAACGATTCCTTTGTGTGTCGTCTATGGTCGCCGTCATCATGTACTCCATGGCCATCACTTCCTTTGTTGTAAAGGATGCTTCCGTAGAGTTGAATCCTGTCTCTACTGTTGTTGTTGTTGCATCCTTGCTCGTCGTAGTGGTAAAGATGAAAGCAATAGTGGAGGATACACGTTGAGCTTCGATGGGTTGAGGTTTACTGAGACTCTAGTGATGGCCTACAGGTGAAGGGTGAAAATTAATCTCTGCTTTGTGTGTGTGTGTGTGTGTGTGTGTGTGTGTGTGTGTGAGTGAAAGAGAGGAAAGAAAGGAAGGCAATGTGGGCAAGAAGAAGAGAAAAAAAGGAAGAAAAACGTAGTTAGGGTTTATTTGATTATTTGCATTTTAATTCAACGATCTTTTGAAATTGCAAAATTTACTAAAAAAAATCCCTTGATGTTTTAAAAAAAATCCTGTTTTACTACTATCTTATGGTCGTCGTGATTGACTACTATTGTTTCCTACTTGTCTTGTGCTACTGCCTTATGTGTAATGTTATTGACTATAATTATTGTCTGTCTATCTATTGCTGTTACTATTGCTATAACATCTACTATTGTTACTGTTACTTTCATTTCTTTTAAGGTATGTAGCTCTTTGTCAATAACACAAAGAATTATTATGTAACAAGCTGTATATGTTAGATATTCCAACTTATGGAGAAGTGTTAAAGTAAATGGATCTTTATATGGATCTTTGTGTTATCCATTTACTAAGTTCATTATAGGTTAAGTATTTGTTCTTTTATATATAGAAGATTGTATTCTCTCTGTTATTATGTAATATATGATTCTTTTTTTCTCCCTAACAATAACTATTGTAGTCTATTAATTATTTCTCCATTCATAGTAAACTTTTATTTTATGTAGACGTGTAGAACCGAATTCCTTATTCTAGACCATAGTCCTCATGTTCTTTCTACAGAACCCCAACATGAGTATTGAAATTATATATGCTTGATGCACAGTCCGTTGTGAACTACATTGACAATACGCCAGAGAGTGCAATTACTCCATTCCTAAGGGGGCTAAAAACCTGTTGCCCTGCCTGATAGGCACATTTGTAATCACAGCTCCAGCACCAATATTGAATGTGCTGATGACACCAACTGATGTGTCGACAAACTGCTCTGCTGAGGTGAGGAATTTGGTTATGAACAATGTATCAGAAACATTCTGGTAAGCAGTTGGTAGCCCTGTTCGATCACTACATGCCGCATCCTTGGATTGTATACTGTACCAGTACATGATGCTTTCCTTTATGATAATAGGTGAGCTTTCTCCAGCTTTATAAGCATTCACAAATGCATTCTGGATCTGCTGAAACCCATCATGGTTCCTTTGTGGTATCAAAGTTCATGCTTACACCCCTTGTGTGTAGGGATTGGAATCAGAGCACGGTGGAGCTTTGTAGGTGCTCTCAAAGTAGTCATTCCATTTGAGTTGGTAAATGATGTAGGATGTGATGTCAAGCATTCTTTGCCAAGGGATAAGGTAGTGATCTTCTGCAGGAATTGCTAAAGACCCAGTTTTTTGTTCTAGGAATCAATCAGGTAGTGTGTGAAGAACTAGGTGAATTCGAGGCGAAGTACAGTTTGCTGCCGAATTCGATACCTAGTGGTTGTCTTGGTTGATCATATTGATGGTGGTCAGCAGCTACTTGGTTGTTTACCATTTCCCAAGCATCCCATGGGTATGTATCATCTGTATCTGAATTGGACTTTTTGTTGTTTGGGTCTGGTCATGCTGGGGGCAAGGAGAATGTTTATGACACTTGATTGGTCCTGCTTGTCATAGATGAAAGTAATGACAAGTGATTTACAGCCAATTTTGTATTGGGCCGGGAATGAAGCTTTACTGTTGATGGTGTAATAGACAAAGTCGAATAAGAACATCTTGAATGTGCCATCAGCTTCTGCTGCAACATAGGCAAGTGTCGGTTGAGTCTCTGCATAGCTGTCTTCTCTGATATTTGGGGCAAATGCATCGATGCCTGAGGCTTTTGCCTCAACTATATATTGTGTTCAATTAGCTTGAGTATTACATGGGAGGATGTCGACAACTACATGAGCAAACAGCACTTTTGAACTTGCGGTAGCTGCAGCATCAAGGATGACCAGCAGGCCGAGGAGTGTAGTAAGCATGCTGTTTCAATTGGCAAGCAACAAGTGGTATATGATGTGAATAGAATACAGCATGATATAGATCAAGAGCATGAATGCTCAAATGTAGAAACACTCTACGAAAAAATGATACTAACCTTATTCAGAAAAGGGAATGATACTAACCTTCTTCATGTATGCAGTCAAATGAGACACTGAAGTACTATATTACTTGAACACTCACAACATGATGTTTGTTAGATCTAAAGCATTTGATGAGTTGAAATACGAAAATCAGAAAAGACTATTTGGTTTTCTCTCTACTTTACCATGCTTTCAATCCAGGAAACTTCTAGATTGGTCGTCTTGAAATTTTTTTCTTTCTTTCCCTCCAATAGATTCGATTTCATCTTTGATCGTTGAGCCTCAAGTACCATGTATTTGACACAATTCCATGGCCTATTTGATACCATTTAATTACATCCCATATCTACAATTATGCACCAGTAATCTTTTTTATCCCATATCTACATCCATAGGTACTTCTCCAAAAACCTTATAGAAAAAAGATTCAACACTAATCCTTAGAAAATCAAAACATCTTTGGGTTGAAGTAGCCTCAGGCTAGAATACTTGAGGAGTGGTGCTACTGCCTACAGTAGAACAGACAGTTCAGCACTCCGCAACAGCCACCATTGTTGGTCACTGTAGTTGACTGCATATTTATTAATTTCCAAGTTCCAACAGGTGGTAGGCGGTTTTACTGCTACTATCTCTTCTTCTTCTGTTTTTAGAAATGATTTTTGATATATATTATAATCATAATAAACACTTAACTATGAGATCACCATCAAACGAAACAAATCCTTATAATTTTTTCTTCTGTCGATCATGAGATATAAATCCAAAAAAGAAATAATACAATAACATGATTGTAATATACATAATGTCCGTGGAAGTCGAAATCTTGACTTCTCGTACAACTACAAAGAAATTCCACCACTAGACCATGTGATTACAAACATTGTTTTGCTTCTACCTTGTTCATAGGGAAATTTGAAAGAAACTTTTGTATTTCAGGGCATCAATGCTTTCTTCGTCTTTTACTGATAAAATGTTTAGGAAACATTTTGTTTCTCAAGTATAGGAACGCCAATAACAACTTAGATTTTGGAAAGAACGGTTGTGCGATCTAAAGAGTTTGACTGGTTATTGGAAGGAAGCGTAAACTTGGTATTCTGGTCTACTCTCTTTCTGCAGATTACTGCTGTTGTTTAGCCTGATTTTTGCGATCATGTTCCTGTAGCAGTAGGGAATGAGCATGTGTCACGCACTAGATCGTATCTGATTAATCTGATCTATGCATTCATGATACTAAAATTTAAGAGGTGTTCTTGTCAACTCATTGCTTGTGTACCTTCAGATGCAACTATTCAACAGATACAGTGCTTGTTCTTTGGTGAGCTGTGTTCTCACAACTATCCTTTTGCGAGGAACTTATCATCTGATACCCATGCTTGCCTTACTGTTGTTGTGTATTGACGCAAACTATTAAATCCAGTGCTATTTCCAGAGGCCTGTGAAGAAATAGAAAAGCCATACTTTTAATAATTTGGTTGGTTGGTTGGTTGGTTGGTGGTCGTATTGGTGACTGAAAAAAAGATTACATTAATTGGGTCGATTTACAAGACTGATAACGGTGTCGTGCATTACATTGTATTCCGATGAAGATATTGTTGGATGTATCTCTAGGTTGTGTTTAGTTTATGATTTTTCTTTAGAATCTCGTTTTTGACTAGAAGTATACATAACTTGGGGTTTTTTTTTTTTTGGTGAAATCGGTAAATATATTTTTTCCTTTTTGTAGTTCATAAGATTCGAACTTGAGAAGGAGTTATGAATTCCACTCTTCCTAGTCAACTACACTAAGATAAGTTGATTAACTTAATTTTTAACTTATCTCAAATTTGTAGTAAAACTTGCATCAGATTCTACACTTAAGTTGATTTTATTTTCTCGTTTGATTCAAATGTTGGATATAAATGATTCATGTTGGAATCTAAATCAAATACAATCTTATTATCATCTTGGAATGATTCATGGTTGCTTCCTTAAGTAGATTTGCTTATTTATGACTTCTATGATTCAGGTGTATGATGACTTAATGCAACGTGTCTCTCGTGAAGATGTAGAATAACTTGATCCTGATGCCTAAGTAATTGACAAGAATTGAGCAACTTGATTTATCAGGTTCCCTGATGGCAAACTTGAAATAATTTCAAAAAAAAAACTGGGGCCATACTAAAAATATCCAACTGATAGTGGGTGTCTTTGATCGAGCAATGGGCAGATTGCTTCGAAGTGCTTAAGCTATAGTAGCACATGGTTTTATATACCAGGCTTCTTCATTTCTTTGGGTGATTTGAAGTGTTTTTAGTCGAATGTTGGAGGTACTTCCCATGAAGGTATTAGGCAATGAAGCGCATAAAATCAAATCTGGTTTGTTGCTTAAAACCCATATGCATCTATGCACTCCTTTACCATAGCAACATGGGTTCTTCATAATCTTTTGCTAGTCTGGGTCGTCGCTTCTACAGGCTATCCTTGTACGATGGTGTAGGTCATCTTGATACCTCAAATAAATGCGGGAAAAAAAAATCCATCAGCATGTATTTTAGCTACTCTTAAATGGCTTCGTTTTCTTTTCTATTTGTGTTTTTTTTTCAGTGATACTTTCTTTCATTTTAATCCAATTGTTTTTTGTTCATAGACCCTCTCCCAGTACCACCTGCTGGTAGTTGACACCTTATATGACATCTCCCAGACCCATATTAGTCAATCCTCTAGAGCATGGCATCTTAAAATTAGTTGGGTTCTTGGTCTTGGGTTGGGTACAGCCTTGTAACTTCAAGCTTTTGTGCTAGTCTGACGCGTTCAAATTTTGTGAAATAGGAGCTCTGTATAACCAGTAACCGTGCCTGCAAACTAGGACAGTAATATTCTTATATCGGTTCAATATATCAGTACTCAAGGAATGTTAGTTTTTCCACTACTTGCAACTAGACATGGAAATCGGACCGGGTCGGGCCGGCCCGGCCCGCGAAACAGTCGGTCCGGTCGGGCCCAGGCCGGGCCGGGCCGATCCGGGTCGGTCCGGG
>JAMKQA010043872.1:0-12637 GCA_024699735.1 Posidonia australis | reverse complement strand
TAGCAAGTGGCTGAAAAGCCAACATTTCATGGGTGAAATCATGGAAGACCGATTTTATCAGGCGTACGAGGGTGCCTAACACCTTCCTCGTGCGTAACAGGGATCCTTACCCGCATTCTGGTTTTATTTCGTAGACTTGTCCTTTTTTCTGTTTTTTGCATGATTTTTCATGTTATGGTTTTCCTTGTCTTCCATAATAGATTAGGTGGCGACTCCATTAGTTTTGTGTTTTTCGACGTGATTTTGCCTACCGATTTCGCATTCATTTGCGGAATCTCCTCGCCAGCATGGTTACACCATCATATAATGCCTTAGGTGTTGAGCTGCCCAGACTAGAGATAAGCATACCTTCTCTATGGTAGTGTATCTCGCCTTGCAATCATTGAACTTCTTACTCAGATAATATATCACCCTTTCCTTGCGACCAGATTCATCATGCTGGCCCAATACTGCTCCCATGGAATGTTGAGTTACAGATAGATAAAGGAGTAGGGGCCGCCCTGGCTCTGGTGGGACCAAAATTGGAGGTCTGGCTAACAACTGCTTAATCTTGTTTATGACTGCCTGACATTCCTCGTTCCATTCGATCTATGCATTCTTCCTCAGGAGCTTAAAGATTGGCTCCCAGATTGGTGTGAGCTGTCCTATGAACCGGCTGATATATTGCAGGCGACCCAACAATCCTCTGACTCCTTTCTCCGTAGTTGGGGGAGGCATGCCAATTATGGCCCGGACCTTATCTGGATCGACCTCGATTCCCCTTTAGCTGATGATGTGGCCAAGAAGCTTGCCAGATGAAACCCCGAAGGCACATTTATTGGGGTTAAGGTGGAGCTTGTACTTGCGCAGACGATCGAATAGATTCCTCAAGCAGGCTAGATGATCCTCGGGCTCTTTGGATTTAGCTATCAGATCATCAACATAAACTTCGACCTTTTGGTGCATGAGGTCGTGGAATAGCACTGTCATAGCTCTTTGATATGTAGCCCCTGCATTCTTGAGCCCAAATGGCATCACCTTGTAGTAGAAGATTCCCCATGGGGTGATGAATGATGTCTTCTCCATATCTTCTTCTGCCATCTTGATCTGATTGTAGCCTGAGAATCCATCCATAAATGATAGCATTTTATGGCTGGCTGTATTGTCTACAAGGAAATCAATGTGAGGTAGCGGGAAGTTGTCCTTTGGACTCGCCCGGTTGAGATCTCAATAATCAATGCGCATGCGAACCCGTCCATCCTTCTTTGGGACTGGAACGACATTTGCAAGCCATTCTGGGTACAGAACGACTTTAAGGAAGTCCACCTTATGTTGCTTCATAATTTCTTCCTTAAGTTTAAGTAGCCACTGGGGTCGCCATCTTCTGAGCTTTTGCTTGATGGGCTTGAAATCGAGCTTCAATGGCAGATTGTGTATTGCTAGCTCTACATCCAGACCGACCATGTCACTGTAAGTCCAAGCAAAGGCATCTATGTATTCCTTGAGGAAGGCGATGAATTCTGTCCTTAACTGCGGTGTGAGCTTTGCACTGATGCGTAATTCTTTAACATCGTTAGCGGTCCCGAGGTTCACCAGCTCAGTCTCCTCCTCCACATGGAGATTCAGGCCTTCTGGGTCATTATCATGGTGTTGGAATTCTGTTAGCGCGTCTTCATCCCCAGGTGCACCATTGTCATCCTCCTCTTCATAGGCCACGAGCTTGGACAACATCTCCTTCTAGAAAGTAGGATCCACTACATCGAAGGTGCAAATCTACTCTGATGTTTGGCCCTTTTGGCATCGAAGGAGAGTTACACTGATTCTCGTATTCTTGTACTGGCAGCAAGCAATCTCTGTGTCACCCTGTTCTGTATCCTCTCTCAAGTCAAATGTCTCTTGACTCTCTGATGTTGCTTCTTTACTTATTACTGATTTTTTTTGTTTTTTCTAATTTTTTTTGGTTTTCTGGATTTTCTAATTTTTTGGGATTTTCTATGCTATTTATAAGGGGTACTGCTGATTGGCGACTGTCCTGTTGCTGACTGATTAGAGTGACGCCACCTACGTACTTTTTTTTGGGCCCCACCTTGCATAAGGTGGGGCTTGGGTTGCTGGTACCATCTAGACCCGCCTCCCGACTACTGAGTGATTAACTTGTCTGATCTAGAGTAAGTTGTTTCTTCTTCTTCATTCAGAACCATGATAGTGGAATGGCCCTGGGTTTGCTGTGGCAAAGGAGAGGCTGCTTTAATCATCGCTACTTTGCCTTTCTAGCGCCTCACTTCCTCTATGGTGTCCTTTGCCAAGACGGCGAGTTGCTCTTGAAAGAGAACTTCCATGCTTTGGAGCACCTCGTCCATCTGTGCCTTTACAACTACTCTTTCATCCCTGTCAGATGCGAGATCCACATAATATGCATCCTTTGAACCATCACTAGTGGAAGTCAATGGTGTTGCGCAAAGGTCGGCGCTCCACACCAACAATTGGATCTGGGCAGGTATTACCTATGTTGGAGTGTGCTGGGAAAGAGGATCTGTCACATGATGTCCAACGGAGGCTTCATGGCTTGCCTCTGGGATCACTGTCATGATTGAGGTCGTGGTGGGGACCAATGTAGAAGCTGGATCTACTACTGTTGATACAATGACTGGAGCTGTGGTTATGGTTGAAATTGGAACTGTCATATCTGGCATCATGACTGTGGCAGGAATTGATACGACTGGAACTGATACTGCGTGACTAGAGTTGAAACTATGGTGGCTGGAATTGAAACCGTGGTGGCTGGCACTGGAGCTACCATGGCTGGAATTGTAACTGCAGCGGTTGGAACAGAAACTGTGGTTGTTTGTTTTTTGGAAAAGTAGTCCTCGATGCTCACACATTCGACTGCGCTTGACGGAATGTCTCGTTTTAGCTCCGTCGAGTCCAGACTTTGCCCTAGACTAAGAATGCCTGCACTAACAAAGTTAGAACAAGAGGGAGTGTGGTTCGGCTTCGATCTCTGTTAGTGTCGAGAACTTTCTTCTTGACACAGCTGTTCATAATCGAGTCCTTCTCGATCTCTTCGCTCCTCGGCGGCAACAGGCTTCGCGATCCCCTGACTCTACTTCCCGAGAGGTGTCCCCTTCTCATATCCCCAACGTCGACATAAATTCTCGACCATCATGGAGGGGTTGCTATAGACAGGTGGGTAGCTGCCACGTTCAAATTCGGGAATGAAATTAACCAGCTAAAACCGATTAACCCGGAATAGAAGATCTGAGGGCTTGGAGTCAAAGGAAACAGTCTGGTGGGACAAGGTTGACACAACGTCCATCTTCTCCTTTGCAAAGTTTCCAGCCATGACGGTAATGATATTATTGCCCCAGCTGAACTTTATCATTCGATGGAGAGTCGACAGGATGACCTGATGCTTGTGGAGCCAAGGGCGCCCAAGCGCAAGATTAAACGTAGGTTCAAGATCCATGACATAGAATTCCACGTCAAACTCAGCCGGACCGATGACAAGAAGGATTACCAAGAAGCCTAACGCATCGTGGTGCGTGTTGTTGAACGACGTCATCCCTTTTACTGCTGGCACAATATCCTCGACTTTGAATCCGAGCTCGCTTACTGTACGCAAGGGGTAGATGTTTACGCCTGCGCCATTATCGACTAGAGTAAGGGGAATGCAGAAGTTCTTAAACTGAACAGTTACGAACAATGGCTGGTTGTGATTCATCCCCAGTAGAGGTAATTCTTGGGACGTGAAGGAGAAAACCTGGGGTGTGGTAATCATTCCTACCATTGTCTCGAGGGTTACAGGTTCTATAGTGGGGGCTACATGGGCGGCTTGGGAAACCTGAAGGAAGGCCTCTCGGTTGTCGGCCGAAGTGTGAATCATGTCCTAAATGGAAATATCGGCCTTTACCTTCTTAAGTTGAGTAGTGATGTCAGCTACAGGCTTGGGTATGGTGGAAGAGGACTTTGTTAAGGCTTCCTGTGACCATGCTAGTGGAACCCTGCATGATTCTCCTTTACCGAGTGCGTGGAAGCACACGAGGAGTCCTGATACGATCATGGCGAAGATGGTGAATCCGGAGAAGAAGACAAGACTCGGAAACACCAAAGAAAGATGAGAAAGGATAAGGAATGGAGTCGTCACCTAGTCTTTTAATGGAAAGACGAGGAAAACCAAACACACAAGAAAACCAAGAAGCTAACAAGATGATGAAAACATGTATGCTCCTTGCCTAATGGATGAAATGCACAAATCAATGTGGGCCAGAGAAAGGATAAGGATTCTGGTTACGCACGGGGAAGGGGTTAGGCACCCCTATACGCCCGAGGAACTCGGTCTTTCTAGGTATCCTACTTGCTAAATGGTCTATTGGGTGTGTGCTTGCCTATTCTAAATGCTCATGCTAAAGATGACTAGAAAACATGCCAAATCAAAGAGAAGAAATGAAATAAAGGGAAAAAGTTAACCCGAGGGACAAATGTAGGCATTGAGAATGCTGCTTTACTGTACGCCCGTGGGCGATGAGGAAAATCATGAAAATCGAGAAAAACTCTAGGAATGCGTCTCACAAATCAGCGAAAACTCGAAAAAAATCCGAGAAAATCAAATTGGGGAAAATAATCCACTTTCGGGACAATGTCGGCATTGTTAAGCCTGTTAATGTACGCCTTTGAGCGATGAATAGCCAAATCAAGTCAAAAAACACGAAAATCAGGAGAAATCCAGGAAACAATGAGAAAACAAAGCTTGAAATGTGCTAGAAACGTGTGCACAATGTAAGGAAGAAAATGCGTGAAAATTTGCATGAAAAAGCACAACAAAATATGCAAAATGCATGTGTGAGCGTAAAAATGCAAATTCCAAGGGCCTTTGTGGATGAAAACCCAAATTTTGAATGAAAACTGAAATTCTGAAGCTAAATCATCAAAAATACATAGAAGAACACATTTCATGTAATTTTGAATAAATCTAGGGTTAAATGTGGAAATCTGTGCAGTTTTAGTCAAATTGAAGGTTCCTAGGAGTCAAAATGCAATTTTGCTATCAAAACATGCATTTAATGCAATTCTGTCGAAATTCATGGTAAAATATGCAAGAAAAAGGATCCATGAAAGTTTCAAGGTCAATTCAGTAATTTTACCCTAGAAAGCATGCATTTAGTGTGAAATTTGTGAAGTTCAGGGGCTAAAATGCAATTTAACGAAAGAAACATGCATTCAAAAGAGTTTCAAAAAATTTCAAGGGTTAAAATGCAATTTAACCAGAGAAACATGTATTCAGAACAATTTTAGAAAAGTTTAGGGGCTAAAATGCAAATTAACCAGGGAAACATGCATTCAGTAGAGTTTTAGGAAAGTTCAGGGGTTAAAATGCAATTTAATCAGAGAAACATGCATCCAAAATAATTTTAGAAAAGTTCAGGGGCTAAAATGCAAATTAAGTAGAGAAATATGCATTAGAGTAATTTCAGAAAAGTTTAGGGTGTTTTATGCAAAAATGGTAGGGACTTAAATGTAAGAAAAAGGACTTGAATGTAACAAATCAAAAGTTTCACAAATTTATTTAAAGAAAACTATTTCTTTTATTTTCTTAAAAGAAAAAGGATCGACGGTCGCTGGCGACGGAGCTCTACCGAGAGGGGTTGTTGGAGGCAATCCCATGGCCTGATCTAAGATCATACCCCATGGGAAGCAAGAAGAGAAGGAGGGGAAGATATCCAACGGTTTGGATATGAGATTCAACGGCTAAAGGTGGTCATCCATCCTCGTCGCCATCGACACGACTTCGGCGACGACGCTGGAGAAGAAGGTGGTTCCAGAGGTTTCGATGCTGCGATCCAGCGCTCCAGGAAGATCGGAGGAGTGTTGAGGACATTTCCTTTCCATCAGGGGCCAAAATAGAGGAAGATCGCGCAAATGAAGATTCCACCTGCCGTCGTCGACTTCTTCTCTGGTGAGCATGGTTGCGGGAGTGATCCAAGGCTCGTGGCTTGACTCTGAAGGCCCCAGTGTGCTTGGTGCGTGCTATGGAGGGTTTCTGGATGATTGGAGAGGCTCGACGATGCGGGAGGCGCGTGTTCCTTCACTAGTTTCAGTCGTCTTCTCTGGCTCCGACGAAACAACGTGATTGCAGCGATCTTTTGGTGGAGGCTTCTGCAGTGGCTGGAGCGGAGATTTTAAGGGTGGAGAAGCTAAAGGGAGGCAAGAGAGGTGGACCTAAGGTTCTAGGACCAGGGACAAGCCCTGGATCAGCACCCCCACCTAAGTCACTGGAAAACGGCGATGGCAAGGCCTAGAAACGTGATTCCGACCAGAGGAGGCCTCTGGCCCTGTTGGAAATGATCAAGGAAGACAGAGGGAGACATAGGAAAACATTTTTAACATGTATTGAAGTCAGGAGAGTGTGTACCTGGTCTGGCAGTGAAATGGAAGATCGAAGCTCGCTGAAGGTTGTCGGAGCTCACCGGAGATGGCGGAGAACTCTGGTTTCTCACCTCGACGAGCTTTCTCTCTCTTCTAGGAACTCTGTGGTAGATTTGGATGGGAGGGGAAAGGCTTGGGGAGCTCTCCTCTCTCAATTTTTGCAAAAATGCTGAAAGTCCCCCTTTCAATTGCAAATGGGGCTATTTATAGCCTTACAAATGGCTTGGCTGGTTGCTATGGATGGAGTGAAAGGTGGTTATGAAGTGGTGGGAAGTGGTTAAGTTTGTTGGAGAGAAGTGGGAAGTAGTTATGCTTGTTGGAGAAAAGTGGGAAATAGTTATGCTGGTTGGAGAGATGTGGGAAGTAGTTATGTTGGTTGGAGTTTGACTTATGGCTTAGAGTTTGACTTATGGTTTAGGGCTTGGACTAGGGTTTGGAATTTAACTTAGGTCTTAACCTAGGGTTTAAGGTCTGGATTAGGGTTTAACCTAGGTTTTAGGGTTTTGTTTAGTTTTCTAGGGTTTTGTTTAGTTTTCTAGGGTTTTCCTAGGATTTCTAGGGTTTGGTCCATTTGCAAGCATATTGGGGTGTCTACAGATGCCCTCCCTGAGCTAGGTCGGAGGACGAATGGAACAGAGACCGATGCTCAAGGTTGACAGAGACACCCCACCCCTCTTACGAGGAAAAGAGATTAAGAGAAGGAGGATCATTGCTTAGAGTTGACGAAGCCGCTCTATCCAAGGCTGCAAGAAAGAATCAGTTATTGGCAACCAGCTACCAGTCGGTGAATGCATAAGAGATCCCGCTGCCACAATCGAAGCCAATCATCGGAGAAACCAAAACTAATGATGAATACCGACAAGTTGACGACCAATCAGCTCCTAAAAGACATGACTGGTTATCACACTTGTCAGGAAAAGCGTCGACAAGACTCATGGTGCCTGCCGACCGAAAAGTGACTGGTAACGGAAGTCATCCGGGTAGTTTGAGCTACTAGCCCTAAAGGAAGGAAGGAACAAGGAGAGTGGGGGATCGATCCGGCATCACAAGGATTGCCCAGGTAGTTCGGGATACCAGCCTAAAGGAAGGAGGAAGACAGTTTGCTTTGATTCTGTCCATTTGGAGGGGAATTCAAAGGAGAGGGAGGTGGCATCGAGATTCGTCCTGATGGATCGAACCACGAATGGGAGCATCTAGACTCCTGACAACAGTCTAGAAAGATAGAAAAGGGAAGCCTTGAATCTGTCCATCAGGATTGGAATTCAAAGGCGAAGGAGGTGGCACTGAGATTCGTCCTAACGGATTGAACCGTGGATGGGAACACCTAGACTCCGAGCAGGTAGTCTAGACAAGATAAAAAAGGGAGGCCTTGAATTCGTCGGTTAGGATTGGAATTCAAATGCGAAAGGGGGCACCAAGATTCGTCTGAATAGACCGAACCTTTGATGGGAAGGAGGCACCAGGATTTGTCCAAATGGACCGAACCATAGATGGGAACACCTAGACTCCAGGCAGGTAGTCTAGACAAGATGGAAAAGGGAGGCCTTGAATTCCCCGATTAGGATCGGAATTCAAAGGCGAGAGGGGCACCAGGATTCGTCCGAATGGACCAAACCTTGGATGGGAAAGGGAGGCACTAGGATTCGTCCGAATGGACCGAACCTTGGATGGGAACACCTAGACTCCAGGCAGGTAGTCTAGACAAGATGGAAAAGTGAGGCATTGAATCCGTCGGTTAGGATCAGAATTCAAAGGCAAAAGGGGGCACCAGGATTCGTCTGAATAGATCGAACCTCGGATGGGAAACAGGCACCAGGATTCGTCCGAATGGACCAAACCTTGGGTGGGAACACCTAGACTCCGGGTAGGTAGTTTAGACAAGATGAAAAAGGGAAGCCTTGAATCCGTCGGTTAGGATCGGAATTCAAAGCTAAAAGGGGGCACCAGGATTCGTCCGAATAGACCAAACCTTGGATGGGAACACCTAGACTCTGGGTAGGTAGTCCAGACAAGATGAAAAGGGAGGCCTTGAATCCGTCGGTTAGGATTGGAATTCAAGGGTGAGGGGTGGCATCAAGATTTGTTCTAACGGATCGAACCACAGATGAGAAAGAAACACCAGGATTCGTCTGAATGGACCGAACCTTGGATGGGAAAGAGGCACTAGGATTTGTCCGAATGGACCGAACCTTGGATTGGAAAGAGGCACCAGGATTCATTCGAATGGACCAAACCTTGGATTGGAAAGAGGCACTAGGATTCGTCTGAATGGACCGAACCTTGGATGGGAAAGAGGCACCATGATTCGTCCGAATGGACCGACCCTTGGATGGGAATGAGGAACCAGGATTCGTCTGAATAGACCTAACCTTGGATGGGAAAGGAGGCACCAGGATTAATCCAAATGGACTGAACCTTGGACGGAAAAGAAGGAACCAGGGCTCGTCCGAATGGACCTAACCTTGGATGGGAAGGAGGCACCAAGATTCATCTGAATGGATTGAACCTTGGATGGGAAGGAGGCACCAGGATTCGTTCGAATGGACCGAACCTTGGATGGGAAAGAGGCACCATGATTCGTCCGAATGGACCGAACCTTGGATGGGAAAGAGGTACCAGGATTCGTCCAAATGGACCGAACCTTGGATGGGAAAGGAGGCACCTGGATTCGTCCGAATGGACCGAACCTTGGACGGAAACACCTAGACTCTAGGTAGGTAGTCTAAACAAGATGGAAGAGGGAGGCCTTGAATCTGTCTATTAGGATCAGAATTCAAAGGCGAAAGGGGCAGTTTCGCCCTATCTAACACTGATGTTGTGAATACTTCATTCGTCCAGGCTTGGGCAATAAAACGAGATACTCGACTATTATCTTGGTGGTCCCCAGTGCCAAGCCGACAGGCAGAAGAATGTAGAGTCCTGCACCAGTCATGCACATGATGTCATGATGGTAGTTTCTGTTCCACATCAACCATAAGCAATCAAACAAGCTGGCCAGAAATGTTCTGATGAATTTTATTACCAGAGTCAAGGAAGTGATTACATGTATTTGAATTTACAAAGAACCAGTAACATGACATGAATGTTAAGAATCTACGTCATCTTTGGATCTCTTGGAGCCCAAGGCTTTGGCAAAGAGTGTATGGCTCGGGACGACGCTACAGATTGGCCAGGCCTCTTCAAATTCAGCTTCATACTTTGTTGTGCAACTCTTCTCCTCTATGACTGCAAGATCCTTCGATCGTATGGAGCCACTGAGCAGGCAAGAGAGCTCCTTAGTCATTGTATAGGAGCTCAGGGGTTATTCTTGGAACCGTGCTAGCATTTACCCCTGAACAAAGGCATCTTGCTGATAACCAAACTGTCGCATCACACGGATTGGGTGATATTCAACTCCACCAGTCAACCTTGGCAGGACGATAAGTTGCATGTCAGTTGTGTTGAAGAAGGCCTCAAAGTAATGAGTAGCCGAAGGAATAATGCGGCAGAAGATTTTCTACTCTGTCAGGTTTTCTAAACGCTCGTACTCCTTCTGAACTGAAGTGAGCGTGCGTGCATGGCCACTTTGACAGTAGGATTCGATGGTTGATTGTTGCGGGCGTAAGACTGCGACACCCAGACGTGCAGCCAACCATACCTGCACAAAAGCTCCGCAACCATAAAAGTGTCGACAGCACCGCAGTGATCGGTCTAGAGCTCGGTAAGTTTCTACCAAGATGACTGGGGCTAAATCTATTTGTCGGGTGACAACTGCTAAAGCAATCTCGGCGACTTCAATGTTTACAACCATACGACCATGGTTGAAAATCAATTGTCCTAGGAAGTGGAAAACAAAGCCTTTCAACCACAGCTTGTTGGCCAGGGAGGTGCGCATTCCGACTACCTTGTCAAAGTAAGCTAGCTGCAGCATGGGAGAATGTCCATCTGAA
This sequence comes from Posidonia australis, assembly GCA_024699735.1. Lineage (NCBI taxonomy): Eukaryota > Viridiplantae > Streptophyta > Magnoliopsida > Alismatales > Posidoniaceae > Posidonia > Posidonia australis. The sequence goes on along the minus strand of JAMKQA010043872.1, from coordinate 2,306 downwards.
TAGATGAGTTGACGACCACAATCACTAGTTGATAGGCCAGTTAGCTCACTCAAGACTGAAGAATACCCATCTCGTTGCATAAACACAGTGCGTCCCTGGAACCTCTGTAGACAACATATTTTGTGGACCTCTTCCAAGGTTGGGGTCAATTCGACTCTCCCAAAGTGGAATATATGATGAGCTGGTTTCCAGAATCGGGCAGTTGCACACAGAAAGTATTAAGAAACCTCCACCTTCGCGATATCCAAAAGCTTTGAAGAGATTCCCCAAATTCGCAGCTTGTCGCGATCACTTTCAGTCAACTTCTTGATCCACACTTAGAGAACATCTGAGCAATGTGTGGGCACAACCATAGTAGGGAAACCCATAATCTGTAAGGCACTTCAGCTTTCTTGGCTCACAACTCCTCAGAAGGGGTAAACAATCTCGTGCAGGACATGCTCAAAACATTGTTTTAGAAACAGATTTCAACTCTACTTCGGTCAATAGCACTTAGCAGAATCAAAGCAGACAGGTAAAGATGCAGTGCAATGGTATTAAAAGAATCAGAGAAACTGGCTCAAAGATGAAAACTACAGCTGACTGAACAAAGAGTTGCTAACTAGACTAAATCTTGTGCACTACCCTGAGGGAAGGTCCTAGTTATCAACCAGTTTTGCCCAAGTGTCCAAGTATTGAGATATGACCATCAAACCCTGGGGATCAGGATTGTTTGATGATTGTGCCTCTTGACAGATTACCGAGATCTTCGACCTGCAGAGCAACTGACATGACCCTGGTCAAGCATTGGCTCAGTGCGCTTAAACATAGGACAGCTGACATGCTCCTGGTTTGACATGGATGCCTTTTAACCAGTCAGAGCAACTTACATGCCCTTGGTTGAGTACTGGCATAGTGTGTCTAACCATAGGAAAGTTGTCATGCCCCTGGTTTGACATAAGTGGCCCTAACTGACGAGAGCAGCTTACATGCTTTTGGTTTAGGCGATGTCCTCCTGATTCTGTTAGACTGGAAATCATTGTCACATCCTAGCTAAGAGTATCGGATAATACTCTGCGATACTTCTAGGAAGATATTTGTGGAAAGAAACGCATGCATGCTGAGTGATTTGTGGGATCTTATTGGTGCCCTCAGCATTGGGATGCTTATCACTAAGTATATAAGGGAATGATAACTCCAGACCTCACGAGACTCTATCCAAGCCCTTTAGTTTTTGGGTGGCTCTCTGGAAATGCGACATTGTGCCCTGGGCTCCATTCCAAACCCTAGTAGACCATACCCCAGTTTTTTTATTTTATTTGTTCTTTATTCTTTCTTCCTCATAGGCATGTGGGCTCACCCTATCCCTGGCTTGGAGGTAATAGGTACCTGGTCTATGGTGGGGAGTTGCTGCTGTTTAAAGGGTTGACTATGCCCTTTTGGAACATGTCTTCCAGGTATTCACTCTGACTCCTCTCCAAGATAAATCGGAGGGACAGAGCTACCCATCATGCCTCTCTCTTTAGGGCTGACTTCTATCTGCGACTTCTGTCTTCTTATTCATTTATGCCCTTTCACAGATATATATTTTTTGTTTTATTTCTCACACACTCATTCTCACCCCTAACATTTTATCTCCCTCTGGGAGGTGTAGGGTCCTTGAGGAGCTTGGATACTTCACCCAATTCACAATGAAAGGTGGCTCCCTCACTCCCTAGGTTCCTGAATAGTATCTACCTGAGGAGGTGCTACGCATTCAAAACATTGGCAGGCTTATTGTAGACACTCCAATTTTACCAATTTTGCAAGATGGATCTGGTGGCTGAGCCTAAACCTTGAATGAGCCCAATTGGGCCCACTACACCATTTCAAGCCTATTTGAGCTCATTTAGCCTCTTTGGACCCAATCAGCCCTAATTGGGCCCATGTGGGCCCATAAGGCCCGCATAGGTCCATTTAGCCCAATTTGAGCCCATTCGGGTCCACAAGTCCATTCTAGGCCCATTTGACTCTCATTCAACTTGATTGGGCCCATTTGGTCCATTTGGATCCACCTAAGCCCACTTAGGCCCATGAAGCCTGTTTAGGCCCACTATGCCCGATTGAGTCCACCTTGGACCCTAGACTCAAAATTGCTCAACCTACATTCCCTAAACCAAGCCCATTCACTCAATTCAACCAATATTGCATTTTCTCAAAATTGAATAAAGTTCATGCCAAATTATTTCATTTTTCTTCAACCATCCTCATGAACCCACTCTCCTTAACACCTCGCGTACCCAATTCACCTCCAATTCAGCCCAGCCCGAGCCACTACACCATTCCAG
>JAMKQA010043871.1:0-11283 GCA_024699735.1 Posidonia australis | reverse complement strand
TGTCTTGGAACAACTATGTGTTCTGGAGAGAGTCTCAAATTCGACAACAAATTCATCGAGAACACAATATGGCTGATGTACAGGAAGAATATTTTGATTCACCAAGGCATTCTTCATGGTATTAAGTATATATAAGGTAACTTTTTTGAGTCTTTTTGTTTTTAAACATTTATTAAGCATTTTTATGTATTATTTATACTTCGGGATATTTCTATTAGGTCTATCTACTGTATTTTCATGTGATATATATTGAGGAAGTTGATCTAAGTAATATAAGATGTAGATTATTACTTACTTTAGCTTATCTAAGAGTTTCAAATCAAAATTCAAAGTCTTTTTATCATTTCCATGAACTTTCGTAAATTTACCGCGTTTCCACCGATATCCGACACGTTTCCTATTTTTGTCGGACTGAAGTCTGACACGAAACCGACGTTTGATTCTATGTTTCTAGTACGATGGAATTTTTGTATTTGTTCTCTATGTCATACTTCATTTCTTGACTCCATTATAGCTCTCTTATACATGTCTCTCTCATCTTGAGTTTGACAATCTGGAGGATACACTATGTCATTTTCTGAATCTAGTACAACAATGGACTCATGCTCCCCTTCGTCAAATAGAATCTTTTTAAATATTTCATCTCCTTTTGTCTTATCACTTTTCTTGGATTTTGTACCTTTTAGTAACTCTCTCATCTAATTACGAACGATTGTTGGACATGAGTTGCACCTATTGATATTACTGTATCCACCAACAAAATGTTTTAATCTTGTAATACCATCACTTATCATTTTCTTCTCCCAGTACTTGTATTCTGTTTTGACAGCATATCTATGCAACCATCGTAGATCAAATCTAACAAATTTCTTTTCATTGCTACTTCCATCATATTGAGATCCATCAGAACTCAATATTACGAAGATTGAAAATAAAAAATTAATTGAATTTAATTATGTGAAAAAAAAGAAGAAATAAAAATATTATATACAAAAACCTAAGATCTATGTATTTTTATGGTGGATCTAATTGCAAACTAAAGCAAAATAAAAAAAAAGCTCCCTATTTGCTGTAAAATCAAATAAATAAGCAAAATCCTTGAAAAATCCTTGAAGAAATCATAAAAAACCTTGAAGATGAGTTTAATGAGTTAAATGAGTTTATGAAGATTGAAAACAAAAAGTTAAATGTGTTTAATTATATGAAAAAAGATACTCATGTATTTAAAATATGTTTCCTTATTTTTTAAAACTTCTATGATTTTTACAAATTTTTGAGATATTTTATTTAATAATTTGTACATTTAAAATTATTTTTGACTTTCTGTAAAATTTCGAAATATTTCTGATTTTTACCGATTAGGTTAGATTTATTGAGTTTTTTTTTACCTTTGTTAGGTTAGATTTACTTATTTTTTATCTGTTTTTTTAAGCCTTTATTTATCGATTTACTGATTTTCAAGTTAACATTAAAATAGAAAAAAAATGAAGAAATAAAAATATATTATACACAAACCTAAGGTCTATGCATTTTTATAGTAGATCTAATTAAAAATTAAAGCAAAAATCAAAAAAATAGTTCCCTATTTGCTATAAAATTAAATAAATAAGCAATGTCCTTGAAAGATCCTTGAAGAAAACCATAAAAAACCTTGAAGATGAGTAGAGATCTATTTACTCATAAGAATTCATGAAAAACTCATGAAGAACCCTTGAAAATCCTTGAAAAGAGGGAGAAAGGATGAAAACAGGTTTGAATAATCCATACCTTTAGAGTATCCTTGAAGAATCTTTCCAAAAATGCTTGAATAATGCTTCAAGAGATGAAAACAGCAACTGTTCTATCGTAGAAAAAGAAGAATAGAAGGAGAAAGAGAAGAGATAAGCAATAAGCTGACATTTTAGTGTCCAATTAAATCCGTGTCGGACGTAACGGATTGGGACTGTGTTGAAAACTCAGTGTGTCGGACGACACAGCCGACATGAGTCGACTCGGCACCGACACACCCTCGAAATCAAGTAAACTGCGAAATACCCCTACTTATCGTGTCTCTAATTTGAGTTTTCGACATGTGTTGACGATATGTCGCTGACACGGTCCGATGTTTGGTACCATGGTTTCTACTCATTTTTGAGTTCCAATTTTACCCTTTCTTATGAAGGGTCACTTCCCATCAATCAGATGGGCTTATATATCCTCTAGCCAGTGGCTTGCATTCACTTAACTACTTCACTTAAACATTCACAGTTTCTCCAATGTCCATTTGAAAGGTTATTTCACATCTTCACATAATCGATCTTTAATGATTCACAAAGCTAGTATTTACCTTAATTCACCTTACGAGGTTTATTTAGAGCATCAAAGATTATTCAATTACATATCACTAAAGAACACTATGAATAATCTGTAATCAAGCATGGGCATTATACAAACATAATTAAACGATACAAACTATATTTAAGTCGAGACAACAAATATTATCCAAATGAATATCAATTTCACGAACAATATCTAAATAACGATTACTTATTGAGTGGTTATAATTAATAGAAGAGTACTTGCCTCATTCTAAGCATCCTTCTCTAATTCAGCAACTACTTTTTCTTACTGACCTTATCCTCATTATACCAAGCTCTGTGTTTGTCGTTTCTGGCATCAAGTAGAATATCATTCACAGCTTCAAATAACTTGTCCATATTTGACAGCATGTCTAGCTTCTAAGCCTTTAAAATCAACACATCTACTTGCTTCATTGGCAGGGGTTCAGAGCTCTAACATGTCCTACTTTTCGATAGCGTCATTTTCTCATCCCAACACTGGTTTAGAAGATACAGCTTTCAAATTGCCCATTTCATAGATATCTTTCTAATATCTCAGTCTAAGTGGTAATTCTCACTGGAAAACACTAAACAGAGGAACAGGTTGCAGCCGCTATTTCAGTCTTCTTTCTTCTCTTCCTCTTAAGCCATATACATAAGACATGCAACTGATATAAAGATTTATGGGCGTCAATATGCAGACCTGACAGAACCAACAACCAACTGTTAGTCTTTCTCTTTGAATTCTTAATTTCCTTCTCTTTCCCATGATGCAGCAACACCTAAGTAATCAATTGTCACTCGCTATCGTTCATACTTATCAGCAACAGACTGAAATATGTCATTCAAAGCCTCCACCATCCACTCATACTTCACCACCCAGAACACGGCTAGCACACAACTCACACCAGCAACAACTTTACAAGCCACAACAAACTCTTCTTCTTCTTCTTCTTCGTGAGTTCAATCCAATAACAACACTAGGAAGCCAATAGCCAACCCATGTCTTCTATCAATTGAATTCCTTACTGTTAGATAGATCATTATATTAGTAGATAAATGGATATCCATATATCTTGTGTCAATAGTGGATCTACATGTATATGTAATCTTCTTGCAATAGATTACTTTTTGGTTTCTCATTCAACATGGTAGTCTGCTAAACCCTAGCTGCTGCCTACAACTTCTTCTTCTTCTAAGAATCAATTCTTCCTGTTACTTTTTGCAAGCATCATCTTCTTGAACTCCTAGAAGTCCACCTTCTCGTCTCCATTCGTGTCAACAGACTAAATCATCCTAGTGTAGTCCGTGAGCGAGCAATGTTTCCAAGCCTACTCAGCACAACCTTTAGTTCTTAGGCCAAGATACGACCATCACCGTTTAGATCGTAAACCTTAAACGCGTCCATCAATGCCTTTTCTTCTTCTGTGACACCGCCATTGTTGCTTTCACGATTGGAGAGGAAGTTGTAGAACCTCCTCCACACGTCATCACCATCGGCAACCTCCTCATAGGTGCGCTGCTGCCTACACCTGCCTCCTCCTCCCATGGTTTTTTACATTAAACTTCCTATTCCTATACTTTACAGCAAAATAGAGTTGTTGAGTGTAAACATCGTTACATTCTAGATGTTACATGTACTCTTATATTTTAGATGAATGTCTGAAAATGTTACTAGTCTGACGTTGTTATTATTGCTACTTATTTGATTAATAGGATGCTGTCAACAGTTCTTTTTAGGAACATCCCTTTCTGTCGTTTGAGTCCTAATGAGAGTGTTTTTCATCTTTCTCCTAGAGTATTTGGTGGTGCTTGTTATGTTTGTTATGTTCAAGATCACTACCAGGATTTGACAAGTTAGCAGCCCCTAGAGCTCTCAAGTATATCTTTGTGGGATATTCTAGAATTCAGAAAAGGTATCATTATTACTGTCTACAGTCACGAAAGCATTTGGTCTACTAATGTCACATGTTCTCAGCCAGTTCCGTTCTTTCACACCTATGGTGTCTACATCGATATCCCTTTCAATCCCTATAGATAGTTCCACCAGTCTTACCTTGATTAGTGTGCCGCCTCCTACCATTAGTCGTATTGAGTCTTACCTCTTATAGGTTTATCGTTGTCACTAATAAGGAGACTGGACTACTTTAGCTCAGGTTGATACTACTTCTGCTTCTACAGGTCAGCCATCTTCTGATATCTATCTTCCTAATGTCCTATGCCGTGGTAAGCGTTATTTTACCTTCCATCCCATTTCAAATTTTATTTCCTATAATCATTGTAGTCCAATTTTTTGCCATTTTATCTTGTCCATCTCTACTGAAACTATACTTAGAAACTACTCAGAGGATTTACAGACACCGCACTAGAAAGCTCCTATGGGTGAAGAGATATAACCGTTGTTAGTTGTTGGGTGTTTGTTATCAAATACAAATCAAATGACTCTGTTGATAGATACAATGTCCACCTAGTGGCTAGAGGATTCATATAGACATACGGTATTGATTATATAGAGACTTTCTCACTTGTTACTTGTCTGAATTCTATATGTGTTTTACTCTCAGTTAGTTTCAATTACGATTGGAAGATACACCAACTGGTTGTGAAAAATGTTTTTCTGTATAATGATCTGTCTGAGTAGGTTTTGATGGAGCAATCTCTTAGTTATATTGCTCAGGAGGAGAATATAGTGTGTCGCCTAAAAAAAGCTATATATAGTCTCAAACAAAGTCTTAGAACTTGATTTGAGAAATTCTGTCAATTGTTATGGACGTAGATTTTAGACGTTGTGCTGTTGATCATTCTATCTTCATCAGGATTACAAAAGATGGATGTGTGATACTGGCTGTTTATATTGATGATATTTTCTTATCGGTAGTGACACAACGGGTATAGCAGAGATGAAGATATATTTAGAAAGTCACTTTGTTACGAAAGATATGGGACGACTAAGATACTTCGTAGGAATTAAGTTTACTTATCATAAGAACAAATTTGTGCTATTACAGGAGATTGGCTTAGGCTTGTTGGATGCAAGCCAGAGTCTACACCCACTGTCCCAAATCTAGATTTTTGGAGTGATTCTTTTGAGCTTTTGGAGCATTCAGGTAGATAAAGGAGATTGATTGGCAAACTCATCTGCTTGACTGTGATTAGACGAGACATAGCCTATACAATAGGCTTACTGAGCCAATCAATGCATGAATCCAGAGCGGTTCATTGGATAGGAGCCTTTCATGTGCTTTCTTACATCAAAAGAATTCTAAGGAGAGGGCTATTATATGAGAACTATGTACATTTGAATGTTGAGCTTTCTGTTATTCTAGCTATGCAGAAGATAAAGATGATAGGGAATCTATTTCTAGTTACTGTACTTATGTTAAAGGTATTTAGGTCACTTGGCGTATTAAGAAGTAAAATATAGTTTCTCATTCTACTGCAGAGGTAGAGTACATATGTATGGCTCAGATTGTTTGTAAGATAGTGTGGTTACAGTCATTATTGAGTAAATTTAGATTTCCTATCCAAATTTCCATACTTATGTACTGTGACAATCAAACAACGCACAAAGCACTAATGTTTGACGAGCACACAAAGCACATTAAAGTCAACTATCACTTCATTAGAGATTTGGAGTTATATCCACTCCTTATGCTCCATTTACATAAGAACTTGTAGATATCTTTACTAAAAGATTAGGAATTTGTGTGTTTGAGTCTCTGTATAACAAGTTGGACATAATAGATACATATGTTTCAACTTGAGGGGGAGTGTTAAATAGATTATTATATTAGTGAGTAAATGGATATTTATATATCCTGTGTCATTAGTGGGTTTACATATATATGTAATTTTCTTCTTTGGCAATAGATTACTTTTTGATTTCTCATTTAACACTTACCAACCTTTTTTTTCCTTCCTTTCTCTCACTCTTAACTCACCTTAAGATGAATACATATCCATCAGCCGATCCTCTCCTCTGCATCTCTTTTCTTTCCACCCAATCTTCACTCCAAAAGGCAATCCATCCTCTCACCACCAACTCCCACTCTTCTTTAATAAGATCAACACACACTTGTCAAACTATTATATCCGCACTTGCAGCACATCTCTTTGTGCCAACGCATATACCTGTTTAAGTGATTGCAAACCTATTTATACACTCACCAACATGGCCTCAAAGGTCCTATTTAGTTTGTGTAAACAACATATCCACCTTAAGTTTGGTCAATATTACATAGAATTAATTTCTTTACTTTTATAATTTTAGTATATCCATCATGCATCACCAGTTCACCACCAAGAAGGTTTACTTGTATTTATCAATTCAATATTAAATTGTCACTTGATCATCCAATTTTCTAATAAACACAGCTACATCCTTTGTTTATTTTTCAAATTTTCCACTCGGATTTTGGTTATCACATGGATACCAATTCGGCTTGGATTTGCTCAGATTTGCACCAGATACACCATGTGGTGTATCCAGAGAAAAAAGGTTAAAAAAATTCAGGTGCAGCTTGGTTTCAATGGGGATTCACATGGATTCTTTGGGAATACTTCTGGAATGTGGTAGGGTAAAGAAATTTTTTGAACGAAGTAGGGTAAAGAAAATTAAAGGTTCATTTGTTGGTGATGTACCTATTTTTCTGACCGATGTCGCTGCAGTTCTTTGCGGCCTTGCCTTCAACATTGTGACATTAGTGTTTATAAACCCAAGTCTTTGTTGGATCTGAGAAGAGAAGAAGCCCTCTCTTCCTGTGCTTATGTGTAATAGGGGGCATGTGATCACTTAAATGGTCACGTGTGCTTGCTATTTCCCAACGTAGTACACTAGTAAACTTATGTCATATAATAGACCAGCCCAGTAAGGAAAGAATTTTGTTTTTCAAAAAAAAGAAGACAACTAATGATACTTTAATAAATCAGCACAACCAGGAAAAGGTTTAAATATGTTTCTTTTTAAAATACTGAAGATAAAGGGAAAAAAATTGACTAAAAATATTACATGTTTTAAAACTAAATGTATTATTATTATCTTTTGTGGTAACTAAATAGTAATACATTAAAAAAGCTGAGAAATAAAACCCACAAAAAATAAGTTATTTTATGAAGATAAAGATTTAGATAAAAAATATAACTATATAATTGTAAAAATATATAATAATTTAATGCCATATCCATGCTGTATTGTATCCTAGTTGTTAGAAATTTGGCTAATTGCCAAATCCATATCTTGTCGTAACCAAGTCCTTATCTGTATCCGTGCTTCCTTGATTTAAGCCTGTCTTAATCATAGAAAATTATCCTGTTGCTTTATTGACTGAGTTCATCTAAAATGAGTGATCCATATTTCATTATCTTATTTCCTATCTTATGATGTAGTCTTCTCCTTTCTTGATGGTTTCATATATGGTTATCTGTTGCCATTTTCTTGTGTACAACCGCCTACCAAAAATTGTCATCATACATGTTAGGGGAGAGCTAGTTTGGCTGTATAGATGGATAAAAGACTACTTCTATCAATTTCGTCATTATCTCAACATCACCAAAAGCAGCAAATCAATAGTGGCATAGTGGAGTTGGCTTTGAGAAAATAGAGAATTTATTAACTTTTGTTTTGACATTCTATTTTGCAGTGTTTACCACCTCAAGGCAGGTGTCAGGATGTAAAGAGAAGCTGAGTTTGTGGATATTGCAAAACAATTCAACTGCATTTTAATGATCTCTATCATATACTAATAAATGTTATCACTTCATCCAGCCATGTCTCTGTGGTAGTCATTTTTTAATGATGTCTGTTAAGCAAAAGCATAATTTCTTATTATGCTACATATGTTTCCAGGAATGCAAACCAACACAAAAAGGGGGCATATATTATGAGTTTAGACGGAATACAAGAGCCGTAAAGTCAACTATCCTTCATTTCCAAGTAAGTAGAAAATCTGTTTTTTTTTTTTTGATATATGAGAATCATTGGCATTACTTGAAATACATGCAAACATGATTGTAAATAACATGATTTGAGAACGACTAAGAAAAAATACACCAAGAGGTTGTTTATGTCGAACAGAGTGTATTAGGAGCAAGGCTTCACGATAAGATGCCCTGTTGATTAGGGTGATAAAAGAAACTGTTGGTTGGGGTTAACATGGAATTAGAAGAGACAGCTCACACATTTATTGGCATTTTATGTGGATTTTCTACTTGTACATGTTCTTCCATGTGTTCGCATGTTTCAATCGTGTATTAGCTCTGTGGTTTATGCACCACATCATGTCCATGTTCATCAACAGGGGGTGGGGGTTTGAATATAGTTATTCTCATGGACCGCACTATCACTAATTAGTTTCAGTGTAGTGGTTAAACAATACATAATGCTTGATAATTATTTTTGAAAGACAGAATTCACCTTTGATCATGTATCATAGTTTGCATGACGAATTTTTTTAGGAAGGAGCGTATGTGATGGCATCCAAATTTAGTCAGAAAAGGGAACTGAATCTGGTGGGTTAACTTTTAGCTTGGTCGGGGGCATCTTTGATGAGGGAACTGGAGTGAGACATGAGAACAAAGAGAATCGTTAGGAAGCACAAGTTTTGGGTTTGGCTTGGTGCTTAGACTCTTCAATTGTCAAGGCAAGATTCTAGTAGGGGTTAATGAAAGAGATGGTGGTAATAGAGAAACTTGTGCGTTCATGTACCTTTTGTTGTTGGCTAGGTTCTCCTGTATGGATGCTGGCTCAGAGAAGACCAAAAAGATGAATCTCTGAGATATTAAGATTGACTACCGTGACATTTGGATCCTTTTGGATATATTTGGGATCTTCTTTCGCTATCGAGGAAAGTATCATTGTAATCCCCTGGGATGCACTCCCGAAGTGATTGTCTTGGAAACAACTTAGGTCAGCTCTTGAGGTATACCCCAACCACCATGCTAAATGCAGTTTAATGTGAGAGGTGCTTGGAATTTTCGTAGGAAAAGGTAAGAAAGTGCAAGAAGGGACTACACAATGTATTCAGAGAGTGACTCCTGGCCAAAAGTTTTTTTTTTTTGGTTTTACTTTCATGCATCGTTAATTTATGTATTGAGAGGATTTATGTATATATTGCCTTCTCTACAGTTTTAAGAGATTCTTATGTCATGCATGGTAAGAGATTATGTGTTGTATTTAAATAATCGAATAAGCTCTCTCTCTCTCCCTATATATATATATATATATATATATATATATGTATGTATGTATGTCAAGCTTTAATTTTACGGTTTATGACTGCAAATTATTATGGATATGTTAATAATTGATAGGTCTTTCTACTTTATTTGTTTAATTTATGTTTTTCTCCAAAATATGAAGAATGAATGATAATGCGCACTTATGCCATCTCTCAAAACCATAGAATCAAACGTCGGTTTCGTGTCGGACTTCGGTCCGACAAAAATAAGAAACGTGTCGGACATCGGTGGAAATGTCGGTGGAAACACGGTAAATTTACAGAAGTCCATGGAAATGGTAAAAAACTTTGAATTTTGATTTGAAACTCTTAGATAAGCTAAAGTAAATAATAATCTACATCTTAGACTACTTAGATCAACTTCTTCAATATATATCACATGAAAATACAGTAGATAGACCTAATAGAAATATCCCGAAGTATAAATAATACATAAAAATACTTAATAAATGTTTAAAAACAAAAAGATTAAAAAAAGTTACCTTATATATGCTTAATACCATGAAGAATGCCTTGGTGGATCAAAATATTCTTCTTGTACATCAGCCATATCGTGTTCTCGATGAATTTGTTGTCGAATTTGAGACTCTCTCCAGAACACATAGTTATTCCAAGACATATGATTATAATATGTCTGATATTCATTGATGATGTAGTGGTATTGTAATATTGGCAGTTGTATTAAGAATCCCATTGGTGGATATTAAGGAATTATATATACTGGTTGAGGCTGTTGAGGGATATAAGAATGACTTGGAGGACGTTCAGGTGATTGCTCTTCATATTGTGTTGGAGGAGGTGCATAATGAAATAATGAATCCATATCCCATCCAGTTTGTTCGCTTGGAGCATAAGAAGATGTAGTTCTTGTCCAATCACTTTGAGTACTATCGTCTGTTTATCCAACAAAACCACATCCATAAGAACTATAATTATAAGGATCTCTAGGATCATGAATACTCAAAGAGTCAAGTGAGTCTAACAAAGATCCTCTTGTATGACTGCTCCAAGAATCTTTATTTAGTTGTTGATTACGACGACCCCGTCGTCGATAATAAATTTCTGACTGGTCTCCATGATCCTCATCTTGTGTAGCATGTGTGAAGGCATCCTCTCCTGTAAATGGACTAAGTGGTCTTTGTGTCTCTCTCTGTTCTTGTGGCTTATCTGTTGCAGGTGGGGTTACATCTTTAATGCCACCATCATCGTCGTTTGGTGGTTGTCTGTCATCATCATCATCTGTGCTATTGTCACCCCTTAAGTTTGGAGTATGTCCACGAGAGCGTTTGGATGAGCTTATGTATTCCTCTACATCAATGCCCATTTCACTAAAAATTGTAGAAGATGGTCTACCTTCTTCTCTATGTAGAACTGGTTCTCCATTTTCTGGCAACCATTGAAATATAGGATCATCTTCTTCGTCCTCGTTATAAATATATGTTTTATTCTTAGCCGCATGTTATAATACACAAATACCAAGTCATTCAACCTTACAGTGCCTAATCTTTTTCTTCTCTTTATATGAATAAGGTTGAATGTATTCCAATTTCGTTCACAACCAGATACTGCTGCTGTTTGAGATAAAACCTTTACAGTAATATTCCTTAGATTTGGAGCATCTATTCCATTTAACATCCACCATTCATCTGAAATATGATATTTATTTATTAACTATATTATGAAATAATATTATGAAATAAAAGAAATGATATTAAAAATATTACTTGGAG
>JAMKQA010043870.1:0-13207 GCA_024699735.1 Posidonia australis | reverse complement strand
ATAGGACGCACTCATGGGTTTGGGTTTTGACTCTAGTCAGAAAGTAAGGCTCCCGTTCTAAATCCTGGCGAAAGCTCAGGCAGTGAACGAGTGGTGCGTTGGTGGCCTCGACTCCTGCAGTAGCATGGAGCTGTACCAACTACTAGCACCGACACGACCCCAGACAAGGAGGGACGAACCAGCAAGGTTTTGACTCTGCACTTTCTTAAAACTTCCTGGAAGTTCATTTTATTGTGAAAATTACATGTGAGTCCCACAAAAGGTTTCTGACAGTTCATTTTTACAGTAACAATTGCATATAAGCCCTTGTACTTTCATACAAGTTTCAGATTGCTCAATTTTGCTGGTTTATTTGCATTTAAGCCCTTGCATATTTCAAAAGCTCTCTGAATAGTTGTTTTCCATGGTTTAATTGCACTAAGGCCCTCATACTTCTCTGAAACTTTTCCAGAAGCATGTTTTCATTGGATAAATTGCATTTAGGCCCCTGTTTTTATAGAAAACTTCCAAAAGGCTTATTTTACTGTGAAAATTGCATAAAACTCCCTGACTTTGTTTTAAAACATTCCAAAAGCTTGTTTTCATGGTTTAATTACATTTTTGCTCCTGAATTTCTCCTGGAATGCTTTGTTTGCTGGGTTATTTGCAGTTTAGCCCTTGAACTTCATTGATTTTGTTTTGATTGCCTGTTTTCAAGGGCAAAATGCAAAATGGCCATTTTGCCCCTGAAACTTCCTGGATCATTACTAAGACATTTTATTGCATTTTTACCCTGATTTTATGCTGAATTGATTTGCATTGCATGCATTAGTGGTAAAATTGCATTCTGACCCCTAAAGAACTTCATTTGCACTAGGGATGCACATTTGACCCTAGATTTCTTCATACATGCATGGAATGTGTTTTCCTATGTATTTTCGATGATTTGGGCTTCTGAATGTCAGTTTTCCTCGGATTTGGGCTTTTTGCACAAAACCCCCTAGACTTCTTCAGATTTGCACTCACACTTGCATTTTGCACACTTTTCACATCTTTTTGCACGATTTTTTCTGTCTTTTCTTCCCTACTCGGTGCTCGCTTTTCTAGCTTTGTTCTGAGCTTAGTTCTCTCCTAGTTTTCCGGGTTTTCCTCGATTTTCCGCAGTTTTCACTTGTTTTGGTTTTCCATCGCCCGAGGGCGTATAGTAAAAGACTTACCTCGCAGTTTTCCCCTTTTTGATTTTCTCAGATTTATCCCAAATTTCTGCTATTTTACGAGACGCTTTCCAAGATTTTCACGATTTTCACAATTTCCCTCATCGCCCAAGGGCGTACAGTAAAGCGGCATTAACAATGCCTACATTTGACCCTCGGATTATCTTTTTCCTTTGATTTCACTTCTCCTTGATTTGGCATGTTTTCAGTCATCTTCATGCATGAGCATATAGAATAAGAAAGCATACATTCATCAGACCATTGACAGTAGGAAACCTAGAAAGATCGAGTTTTCTCGAGCGTATGAGGGTGCCTAACCCCTTCCCCATGCGTAACCAGAATCCTTACCCTTTCTCTGGCCCGCATTCATCTTGCATTATCCATTAGGCACGGATCACACATGCATTCTACATTTTGTTTTGTTTGTTTTGGTTTTCCTCGTCTTTCCATTAAAAGACTAGGTGGTGACTCCTTTCCTTATCCTTTTGTCTTCCCTTTGGTGTTTTTGGATCTTGTCTCTTCCTCCGGATTCACCATTTTCGCCGTGACCATATTGGATCTCCCCGTGTGTTTCCGCACACCGGAGTAGGTTGGAGAACCGCGCCTAGGGGTTCCACCGGCATGGTCACACCATCTTCATCGTAAATTGGGCAAAGTATCTAAGCCGCTTAAGGACCTTACACCTCCCAGAGGGAGATAAAATGTTAGGGGTGAGAATGAGAGTGTGAGAAATAAAATAAAAAATATATCTATGAAAGGGCATAAAAGAATTAGAAGATAGAAGTCGTAGATAGAAGTCTGTCCTAAAGCAAGAGGCATGACAGGTAGCACTGTCCCTACACCTTATCTTGGGGAGGAGTTGGAGTGAATACCTGGAAAGCATGTTTTAAAAAGGGCCTAGCCAACCCTTGAAACAGCTGCAACTCCCCTCCATAGACCAGGTACCTATTACCTCCAAGCTAGGGATAGGGTGAACCCACATGCCTATGAGGGAGAAAGAACAAAGAAAATAAAATAAAAAGTAGGGGTATGGTCCAATGGGGTTTGGAATGGAGCCCAAAACACAATATTGCATTTCAAAGAGTCACTTAAAAAACTAGGGGCTTGGATAGAGTCTCGTGAGGATTGGAGCCACCATTCCCTTGTATACATGGCAATAAGCATTCCAATGCTGAGGGTGCTAATAAGATCCCACAAATCAGTCAGCATGCATGCATTCTTCTCATAAACATCATCTTAAAGCATCGTAGAGTCTAATCTGGTTCTTTTAGCTGGGGCAAGATAACAACTTTCAGCCTAAGAGGATTAGGTGGACATCGCCTAAACCATGGCCATGTAAGCTGCTCTTATCGGTTAGGGCCATTTATGTCAAACCAGGGGCATGGTAGCTGTCTTATGGTTAGACACACTGAGCCAGTACTCGACCAGGGGCATGCAAGATGCTCTTATTGGTTAGGGTCATCCATGTCAAACCAGGGAAATGTCAACTGTCCTATGGTTAGGCACATTGAGCCAATACTCGACTAGGGGCATGTCAGCTGCTCTACAGCTTGAGGATCCCTGTAATCTACTTGGGGGGCATTCTAGCTACCTCATTTGGCTTCTTAAGCACCTTATGAGGGCTCAGTCATCAAACAATCCTGATCATCAGGGTTTAATGGCTATATCTCCTTATTTTGGCACCTGGTCAAGACTGGTTGGTAACCAGGATCTCTTGCCGGGGCTATGTGCAAGATGCAGTCTGTTCAATAGCTCACTGTTTAGTCAATTGTAACGTTCAGCTTTGGGCTAGTCTCTCTGATTTTCAGCACCATTTGCATTGCACCTTTTATCTGTCTACATTAGACTTTACAAAATGTTGTTGAATGGAACAAAGTAGAAGCCTGTTTCTAAACCAGTGTTTTGAGCATGTTCTGCAGGAGATCGTCTTCCCTTTTCGGTATAGCTTGAATCAGGAGAAGCTAAAACCCCTTATTGATCATGGGATTCTGATAATGGTCATACCCATGCACTGCTCAGATATTCTCCAAGCAGGGATCGAGCAATTAACAGAAAGTGATCCTGATAAGCTATGGACTTGGGGTATCTCAAAATTTCTAGATATCACAAAGGTGGAGGTTTCTCGATACTTCTTGTGTGCAGCTACTCAGTTCTGGAAGCCAGCCCATCATGTATTTCACTTCGGGAGAGTCGAATTGACTCCTACTTTGGAGGAGATCCATAGAGTGTCCTGTTTGCAGAAGTTCCTGGGACCAACCGTGTTTATGCGGCACAACGAATATTCCTCAGTCTTGAGTGAGCTGACTGGCTTGTCAACCGACGATTGTGGTTGTCAACTTATCTATTCAGACGAACATTCTCCCATGTTACAGCTAGCTTGCTTTGATAAGGTGGCTCAATGCGCACCTCCTTGGCCAATGAGCTATGGTTGAAAGGCTTTGTTGTTCGCTTTTTAAGAGAGTTGGTTTTCAACAATGGTTGGACGGTCGTGAATATTGAGGTAGCCGAGATTGCCTTGGCAATGGTCACCCGTTGGATAGACTTGGCCCCAGTTATCTTGGAAGAAACTTACTAGGCTTTAGATCGGTCACTGCGACGCTGTTGGCACTTTTATGGTTGCGGAGCTTTTGTACAGGTGTGGTTGGCCACTCATCTAGGTGCAGAATTCTTATGCTTGCAATGGTCTGCCTTCGAATCCTACTGTCAAAGCGGTCATGCTCGCATGCTCACCGTGGTTCGCAAGGAGTATGAGTGGTTGGAAAATTTGATAGAAGACAAAGTCATCTGGCACATCATTCCTTTGGCCACTCATAACTTTGAGGCTTTCTTCAATACAGCCGATATGCAGCTTATAATCCTGCCGAGGCTGATTGGTGGAGTTGAGTATCACCCAGTCCGTGCGATGTAGTAGTTTGGCTATCAGTAAGATTCCCTTGTTCAGGGGCTAATGCTAGCCCGGTTCCAGGAGTATCCTCTGAGCTCCTATGCTATGACAAAGGAGCTATCTCGCCTACTTAGTGGCTCCATACGATCAAAGGATCTCGCAGTCACAAAGGGGAATGGTTGCATAGTAGATTATGAAGCCGAAGTTGAGGAAACATGGCCGATTTGTAGCGTTGCTCCAAGTCATACACTTTTTACGAAAGCTCTAGGGGCGAAGAGATCAAGGGATGATGCAGGCTCTTGATATTCGCGTTAGGCTACTGGTTCATTGCAAGTTGAAATGCATGTGATCACTTCATTAACTGCTATAATAATATTCAGTGGAACGAATGAAGTCTTTATAAACTTCTGTACCAAGTAGGGCGGAATCCAACCTGCTCTATTGGACTTGCTCTAGGTGGGCAAGCCTTGTGTCCATCTTCTTCTAGACCTTGGACGAGGTCTAGGTGTCCTTGTCCCAGATTCGCTCCAAAAGGCGAATCTCGGCAACATCTGCTCTGCTAGACTTGTTCTAGTCGAACAAGTCTTGTTTTCATCTCCTTCTAGGCCTCGTGTAGGGGCTAGAGCATATCTCGCTTAGTAACTCTTCCCCCTTCGACTGACAGGTCTAATATCCTATCATGCCCTTACCAGCGGGCTGATAACACTAACTATCTGGTAATGAGTCTGTCAACTCACCTATGGGCTGAAAACCCTAACTATTCGGCAATGAGTCCGTAAACTCACCTTTGGATTGATATCCCGAACTATTCGATTGGCATCCGTCAATTTGCCATCTCTTGGTCGGTAAGTTCGAAACTTGCCATATCCCCTCTCGGTCGGTAAGTCTGAAACTTGCCATATTCTCTCTCGGTCAGTAAGTCCGAAACTTGCCACATCCTTTCTTGGTTTGTAAGTTCGAAACATGCCACATCCTTTCTCGGTTGGTAAGTTCAAAACTTGCCATATCCTCTCTCCGTCGGTAAGTCCGAAACTTGCCATATTCTCTCTCGATCGGTAAGTCTGAAACTTGCCACATCCTTTCTTGGTTGGTAAGACCGAAACTTGCCATATCCTCTCTCAGTCGTTAAGTCAGAAACTTGTCGTATTCTCTCTCGGTCGGTAAGTCAGAAACTTGCCATATCTTCTCTCAGTCGGTAAGTCTGAAACTTGCCATATTTCCTTCTCAGTCGGTAAGTCCGAAACATGCCATATTCCCTTCTTAGTCGGTAAGTCTAAAACTTGTCATATCTTCTCTCGATCGGTAAGTCTGAAACTTGTCATATTCCCTTCTCGGTCGGTAAGTCTGAAACTTGTCATATTCCTTTCTCGGTCGGTAAGTCCGAAACTTGTCATATCCTCTCTCGGTCGGTAAGTCCGAAACTTGCCATATCTTCTGTCGATTGGTAAGTCCGAAACTTTCCATACCCTCTCTCAGTCGATAAGTCCGAAACTTTCCACATTCCCTTCTCGGTCGGTAAGTCCGAAAGTTGCCATATTCCCTCTGGTCGGTAAGTACAAAACTTGCCATATTCCCTTCTTGGTTGGTAAGTCCTAAACATGCCATATTCTCTTCTTAGTCGGTAAGTTCGAAACTTGCCACATCCTTTCTCGATCGGTAAGTCTGAAACTTGCCATATCCTCTCTCGGTCGGTAAGTCTGAAACTTGCATTACCCTCTCTCGGTCAGTAAGTCCGAAACTTGCCATATTCCCTTCTCAGTCAGTAAGTCCGATACTTGCCATATTCCCTCTGGTTAGTAAGTCCAAAACTTGCCATATTTCCTTCTCCAGTCGGTAAGTCTGAAACTTTCCATATTCCCTCCGGTCGGTAAGTCCGAAACTTGCCATATTCCCTTCTTGGTCGGTAAGTCCTAAACTTACCATATTCCCTTCTTGGTCGGTAAGTCCTAAACTTTCCATATTCTCTTCTTGGTCGGTAAGTCCTAAACTTGCCATATTGTCTTCTTGTCGGTAAGTCCTAAACTTGCCATATTCTTTTCGGTCGATAAGTTCGAAATTTGCAATCTCTTGGTCGGTAGGTCCAAAACTTACCATACCCCATTTGATTCTTGCTCGGAGAGTTTGGGATCGCTGGTGCCCCCTTTGGTCATGTTCTAGATGGATTACACCAACCTCCATCTGTGGACTGGTACCCTGGACTACCCGATGGACACTTGTCAAGACGTCTATCCTGTTGGTCAGCAGGTCCAGTATTCTGTCATGCCCCCTTTCTCTTGGGTGGTAACCTGAAATACCCAATTGACAACCATTACATTGTCCGGAGTGGGCTGATAACCTAAACTATTTGTCCACAAGACCGTTAACTTCGTGCTATTTTGATTCTTAGTGAGTGCTCGGGAAGCAGTGGTCTTCTCCTATTGTTCTCTTTAAGAGGGGGCGGGGTGTCTTTGTCAACCTTGAGCATCGACCTCTGTTCCATTCGTCCTCTGACCTTGCTCAGGGAGGGGCATTTGTAGACACTTGCAATTGGACCCTAAACCTAAACCCTAGACCTAACCCTAAACCTAAACCCTAGCCCAAAATCCTAGACCTAGCCTAAAACCCTAGACCTAACCCTATACCCAAAACCCTAGGCTAGCCTAAACCCTAGTCTAAAATCATAGGCTTAGCAAACCCTAGCCTAAAACCCTAAACCTAACCCTAAATCCTAATCCAAAACCTTAACCACTTCCCACTCCACCATAACAACCCTAACCACTTCCTACTCCACCATAACAACCTTAGCCACTTCCCACTCCACCATAACAACCCTTAACCACTTCCAACTCCATCATAACAACCCTAACCATTTCCCACTCCACCATAACAACCTTAACTACTTCCCATTCCACCATAACAACCCCAACCACTTCCCACTCTACCATAACAACCTCTAACTAACCATAACAACCCACAACAAACAACCTAGCCATTGCAAGCCTATAAATACCCCCCATTTGCATGGGAAAAAGAGGGGGAGAAGAAGGAGAGAAAAAACTTGGAAAATTTAAGAGGAGAGCAACCAAAGAGATTTCTTCCAACTAGAGCCACCAGAGGAGTCTCAGATCAGAGAGGAAGCTTAAAGAGAAGAAAAAAAAAATCAAGGTTCAGGCCAGCTCCAGTGGCCCTACCAGACATCTCTAGACTAGTACTCCTAGGTGGACCTAAGCTCTGATACCAACTGTAATGATCCCCAAGTCGCAACCACAAAACTTAGCTACAAATTTCCATTTAATTATTTGTTTTATCTTTATTATTAATCAACAATTACACTAATAATGCAGCTAAGGTTAAGTACTCTCAACAATAAAATAAAACCACTAAACAACAGAAATAAAACTAAACTAACACTCACTTGGATCCTTGATGTGTGATGGTGTGACTCCTCTTATATGCATTTGCAATGTACAGTTACTATTCTGCACCTATCAAAACACACAAAACAAAGCACAAGTGAGTGACCACTCAACAGTCACCCATCATGCACCCCACCTACAACTCGACAACCTATGCCGAGGGCAGCTAAGTACACGCATCACACTCGGATGCCACCAAACCAAGAGGGAAATCTATCGACACCCAACGCACAAGTACTAGCATCCCTCTCGGATGCTGCAATACCAAACCAGGTAATCTACCACCGCTTGGCAGGCCATAAAATCACAAAAACAATGCCTTCAAAACCATTCTTCTCTTTTCCTTTTCAAAACAATGGGCATGCACTTTTAAAACTTTTATGCATGCTCGAGAAGGCTACTCTCACCATCCCAAGCCCAAAACCACACCAAAGCACAACTATAGAGACTCTACTCTGCACAACATAGTCCCCCTAGAGCTAAGCTCAAAACCAAGCTACGGAGCCTCTGCTCCCAAACGACGGAGTCACTGCTCCCAAAACATTACGCCTCAACAGGTACCAAAGCCACGACCTCCTATATGCCTAAAGCCTGATTTCCTGAACCAGAACTTCGCACAAAACACAAACACAAATAGTGTGTCGAACTACTCGACGCCAAGCAGACAACACTAGCCACACATAGTCCACTGAAGGGCAACTAACGACGCCTGCACTGACACAGAGATGGCCACCCTGTGTAGGAGCGTTCACTGTCCCGTGATTCTTCCTCCTGGAGATCCCTCAACAAAGCCAACCCCTCCTAGGAAGGTGGTCTTGTCTCTCAGGATGCTACCAGCTACAAGGCACATGTCCCACCCGCACTGGCCACCACAAGGTACGCCTCCTCAAGGTTCCCTCCACACAGTGCTTAGGAAGGAGTCTCATACCTCCACACCAAGGTCATGGTGCTCATAACGACAGTAGGAGTATCATACCTTCCCGTCATGCCATGAAACACCTCAACCGATGGATCACAACCCTAGCCTCGAAACAACAGTCAAGGAGTGTCATACCACCAAGACCCGATGAACCTCAACCTCAGGTATCTAGACCCCTAACGCAAACAGAAAGCACCAGAAAACTCTTTCCAAAACTATTTTCAAATTTGTACTTTTCTCTTTCCAAAACTCTCTTTTAGAAAACCTTTCCAAAACCATTAAATATCCTTAAAAACTTAAGAAACACTGTGCCCAACAGCGGCATGGAAACCAAAGGTCGAGAAACCACAAACCAAAACACAGCCTCGACAACTCTCGTATCAGGCCCAGGCAAAAATACCTTGGGAGTGTCAAGGTTCACGAGTACCATGCTCAATCCATGACCACAACCCAAGAAAACACCAACAAAACATCCTCTGAGTGTCAAACCCACCCAGAAGACACCACAGCAAATCAAGCACAACCAGAACTCCACGCTCTAGCACTAAGTGTAAGACACCTACTAGCTCGTGTCCCTTGGGGGCACAGCCAGGTGGGCTCAAACACCAAGGACAGTGCCACTAAATACTCCATTCAGTGCACCACACACAAAACCATACAATCCTTAGACTTAGGGATGCTATCTTTATTCCTAAAGTCTAGTCTAAACCATCTGGGAAAAGAGGCTATTATTTCTAAATCATTTCATCTTTTATTCTACTCATATCTGAGGTGGAATCTTGCTAATTCATTTTAGGTAAACCTAGACCATTCTAATGATCATCCTAATCATTTACATTCTAGGATTACTTACATGGTAATGGCTCTAGCTAACAACACCCAACTACCTAAAAATCTATGACAAAACCCACCCAAAATGGGCTTGGCCAACCTACGCATCTAGGTCACATGATCGACCCACGGCCCAGGCATTTTGCCAGAAAGCAAACAGACCCTGGGCTAGAGGCCTAGTACCCCTGCTGAACCCATGCATGTAGGCTATGCGATCGGCTTATGCCCTAGGTACTCTGTTAGATTTCCGGGAGAGCCTGAACCAAAAAACTAGAAAATTTCTCCCAACTCGGAGTCGTGGGCAGACCAGCTAAACAAACACTATAAAATCCCGATAAAATATATGTTGTAGACCCTCGAGTCTACTCCAAAACCCAACAAACAAAACCTAAATCCATTCATCACACAACGAGAGATGAATTTCGAAGCACAGGGAGGTCAAAAAGGACCCAAATCCAACAACCACCATAAATTACCATAAATAACACAATAAATCACCATAAATTCTCAAACCCACTCCAAGCATCCACACATGAAATTCACACCATCATGCCTCTAGGCATCAAATTGGAAATTAAAAGGAAACCTAAGGGTGCGTACCTCCACCAAAGGCATGGCGACGACGAGCGGCGAATGGTGGCACGCCTCCCTCCTCATCGACCTCAAGCAGCTCCTCTCCTTTACGCAACGGCGGCGGCTGCATCCTCCCTTCTCCAGTCATCTTTCTCTCTCTCTCTCTCTCTCATGTCACCCCTCTCTCTCGTCGTCTCTCCTCCCCCAACGAAGAAGAAGAAGAAGAAGAGGAAGAAGAGGAAGGAGTGGGGGTGGGGCATGGTAGAGAGAAAAGAAAGAAAAGAAAGAAGGAAAGGAAAGAGAAAGAAGGGAAGGAAAGAAAGGAAGCTACAAGTACGAAACCAGACCACACAACCTTCTATGTCCACGTGACTTGTGTAAACCGAGATTCGCCACCAGAGCATAGAGTGAACCCTCAAAACTCCTACGAGGGCCGACATAACACCCAAACCACACTACGCCAAAAAGGCCAGAAATCCACTAATCTAGGCATAAGACACTCCGAAAGCTATGTTTCCCACTAAATGCAGGGGATCGAGCGTCTAACGACCCATAACTTCATTAAAATATCTGGCCAAAACTCCACTTCTAAAACTAGGTCATTACAACTTGTGCCCTCATTTTTATTTGATTTTTTTTACTCTTCCAGGTCGTATTAAATTTTTTAAAAAATAAAAAAAAGATTTTATTGTGTTTTTGCATTCATTGGAGTGTAGAAGCTATATGCAATTGGTTTGAGTGATTTTTGAGCTCACTTCACCTTTCAACTTGAGCACACGTTTGGTGGCTTTCCCTTACTATTGGAGAATAGTTTAGGGACAACAACCTTGCTATTTGATCTCAGCTTGAACAATGCCTTGGCAGTTGGGTTTGTGCATCACATAAACAACTAGTAGTTCATTGACAACTTCAAGCGTACGGTTTGTAGATTTAAGCTTGTGGAGGCTTCGTGCAACAATTGGTCCACTTCTTATATTGTGAAGTGTAGGTTGGTGTTCTTTAACCCTTTGGTTTTTTAGAATTGCATGCTATGATCTTAAAAATTATTCTTACTTTATCTATTTTTTATCGATAGAATTGTGTAACATTTGGGCCCGATTATCCAATTAATGTAAATCATGAAATTAATTGTAATATTTGAATATGATTTATTAATAGATAATTTGATATTTTGGTACTATTGTGTGTGTCTCTCTTTGGGTGTGGCTGAATGTTGGTTCTTGATTGTGTGGTTTCTAGTATTGTGTCGTGTGTGTGGGACCTGAGTTGGACCTTGGTCAACCTGGACACAGTACTCCTCGATTCATGTGCCTATCTTCTTCCTCTCCTTTATTCCTTCCTCCACTACCCGTGCCTTCACAGACGACCTCGTGTTCGTCCCGTCTCCTCCACTGTTAGCTCAGGCAGAGGATGGCCATAGGATTCGAGGAGGAGGTGGAGATCAATAGAGGAGGGGAGGATGGTAGTGGCAAACGAGAGAGAGAGAGGGAAGTGGAGTTGGTGTCTAGGAGAAGAGAAGTCTGTGTGTGTGCCAAGAGCTGGAGCTTGCCGGAGGTGCGCCGTGGCTGAAGGAGAGCTTGCCAGAGTTTTTTGGGCTTGTCAGAAAAAGGTACGCGACCCCTCTTTTCCTCCATTGCTTTGTTTTAGGAGAAATGGGTTATACACATGATAAATGATGAATAATGCATGAAAATCATGATAGAAATGAGATGAATGTCATGAATGTGTAGAGATCTAGTGAATAAGAGGAATTTTCATGGATTTATACGAATTTTCCTCATCCATGCTACAATGATTTTATTTGAGTTCATGCCTCTGTGATTTTATTTAGAATAGCATGCTTAATGAAATTGTGAATGGATTGAGGGGTTTTGAAGTAGACTTGGAGGTTTACACCCCAAGTTTTATTTGAGAATTATGTGGTGTGTTTGATGGATCTACCCCTCACTCCCGATGAGGAGAAGAGTCGAGCGGTAGGGGAGGGGCCATTTTTGAAATCGTGGAAAATGACATGCCAAATTGGATTCGTTATGCCAATTTGCCACGTATCAGGTCCCTAGGTCACTATTCAGGCAACTGAATGATTTCGATCGACTGAAACAAGGAATTTCGGACGACTATTGAATGGATCGGTCGATCGTTCTAGACCTGGGAGAAGAAAATCTGACTGGAATTCAGGCAGTTGGATGATTTTGGTCGATCGAATTTAGGTATATTTCAAACGATCAGATGTTTTCGGTCAATCAAATCAGGAGATTTCCGTCAACTGATTCTGGTCGGTTGACCGAATCAGGCCCTCGGCCTATATGAATGAATGTGTAATTAAATTGCAAAGAGATGGTTTTAAATGGTTAATTGGCACGTATTAGTGATGTTTTTGCCCATGTAGATGACATAGGGGAATATAGAATGTAAATAACTGAATTTGAATATGTTTTTGGGTTGAGGCCCCACTATAAAGAGAAATTGAAAAATGCCTATTTTGTGAGATTTTGAGAATAGGACCCAAGTGAAGGGTCAGGTTTGCAAGGAAGTGATTTCCTGTAATAAAAAGAATGAATTATGGTTTTAAAAACAGAAAACCTATATGTTTTGAAAAAGAAAATGAATATGTGTTGAGAAGCCATGTGGGTTGGGTGTCGGCAATATGGTGGGAGTGTGAGACTCCAATGGAATCAATTGTTAGACACGACCGTGGTTGCCTATGTGGATTCATGAGGTTTGGTGTAGGCAATTTGGTATGGAACCGATTGTCAGATACGACTGTAGGTACTGAGTTTTGAGACGGTGTAGGCTGGGCCTAGGTATGTGAACCTAGGTGTTTGAGTCACTGAAGGGATGTCAGAAAAGGGCGTCTCGCTGTGCTTATAAAAATGAAATTGAGACTTGTTGGCCAGGGTGGTGTCCTTCCACACGAGGAACTTTACTGTGACAGTGCAGGGAGGTAAAGGAAAGGGTGTCCTCTCCTACTGCTTGTGTGCTTGGTTATCTTTGATCAAGGTAACACCGAATAAGAAAAGTGAACAAAGAATGTGAAGTTTGTGCTAGAATTAGATTTATGATTTGGCTTAAGATTTTAGCGAATTCTAGCAACGAATAAGATTTGTGATTTAAACTAGTTGCTAGCCAATGTATGTGGTTTTGTCTGGAGCCTTGCGAGGCCTTGTGTTTTAAGCTAGATCTGGTTGAGAATGTGAATTCCTTGGGTTGCATAAAAGGTTTAAAATGCATGATGTAGACACCCCAATTTTGAGCTCATTTGGCAGCAAGCTCCTCCGGTTGATGCTCTGGTCGCGACCACGAAAACCCTAGTCCACGTAGGTCCCAATCAGACCCACACTAGCCCACATGACCCAATAAAACACTAAAACCCATTAAAATTCACTGAAAAGCAAATAAAACACTTAATCTA
>JAMKQA010043867.1:0-16006 GCA_024699735.1 Posidonia australis | reverse complement strand
CTCTTGTATGTTATATTGATTGCTTGAGTAGTTAAGTTGTTTATACGTATAAAATAATCACCTTACATGCAATTTTTCATTCACCTGTAAAAACTGATATAAGTAATTAAAAAAGGGTTAATTCTCTATTCACCCCCTTCTAGAGGAGCTATTCGATCCTACAAGAAGTACGAGTGAAAAAGAATGCAGAGGAGGAGATGACGAAAGCAATGGTAATGGAGCAACGATGGAAGGGTCGTGAGGAGAGGGTGGTGTTGAGTTAAATCTAATAAAATGTAAGTTAATATAAAAACAATTAAAGTATTATAAGTTATTTTGTAATTAGGTTCATTGAAAGTGATCTATTTGATTTTAGGTTGAGCGTATTGACATCTTAAGTAGTGTGGATTAATTATGTAGAGACCATTTCACATATTTCTATTTGTTGATTGGTCGATTAGAAATATTTAAGAAAAACACATTCTATAAATAAGGACTATGATCCTTAAATCCCAAGACTTTTAGCCTCTCTTCTCTTTCATCCCTATCTTGAGAAAAAGAAACTTGGTGGTTTTGGAATATCGGATTTCATGCATGTGGTAAAAGACAAACACTCCAGTTTTCATCATGAATTCAGGTAAGCTTTTGATTTAGTTTTTATTATTGTTGATTTATCATGATAATATTCTGTATATGAAGAATATGTGGCTTTTCCTTAGTATTCTTCCCTATTTTTTTGTGTACATATCAAATCCATGTGATATATATATATAGGGAAAAGTTGACATGTCATCATTCTAGCATTTTAAGGACAACTTCAAAAACACATATTAAGGATTCAAATTCAAAATCCATTCCAAGGATATTTATGCACTTCATTTAGATTAGATATAAAAAAAAATTCAAGGCATTTCTAAAATTTTAGTTTATAGATCTTGTAAATGACAAATTCAATGGTTTTAAAACAATAATAACTAAATATCTAAGTTATAAGCTTCAAAGTCAAAATGTAATCAATGGATTTTAGTCTAAATCATCTAGATATGATACACACAAAAAATTGCATCATTTAGAATTCCTAATATACAAATCTATTCGTATACAAATTCAATGGTTCTTTATGAGCTATAATGAGTCATAATTAACATGCCTTAGATTATTAAACTAGAAGTTCCAAAAACACTTGAAATTTTGCATGTGTTCATCCTAGAGAATGTAGATGATATCTAACGGTTTATATTTTTAATTTAATGGTTAAATATTGAGATATAAAAGTTGTCCTTAAAATACTAAAATGAGGACATGTCTTTAACTGAACTTTTTCCTATATATATAACAAATGATACCAAAACTTTAATCATGATTATATAATCAAGAATTCTAGAATCATGTTTGATATACGTAGAAATCATGATTTCACCCATAAAAAGGAAAAAATACACATGGAAACGTTTGAAAATTGAATATTGGATATTGCTAATATTCCATCATGACTCCATGTTTGACCAAAATTAGTTTTGACGCATAAACAATGTTACAACCAATATTTCCCGCAGATTTACTCCAGATTTGTCAGTCTTATATTTGTTTTCAACATGGCATTTTTTTTCCACGCGTATGCTTGAATCAGTTTATATGTGAGGCATTGAATCTTCCCATGCGTAAACAATTTCTACCCATGAAATGAACCTTATTTGGTTATTGGCATTGAATGGATTTCATATTTGTCGGTATTGATTGAAAAGATTAAGAGGATAGTAAACATGTTGGAATCAACTGTCATGGTGTAGTTGACTAAGAAAAGTGAAACTCATATCTGTCTTTCAAGTTCAAATCTCATGACCGCAGAGATAAAAATTATCTACCGGTTTCAAAAAAAAAAAAAAACAATAAGCGAGATGGTGGTATATACACTTTAAGTGTGTTGATGGGCCTTTTTTTTTTTTGAAATGTTGGATATTTTACATTGTTTTTTTTTTTTTTTTGTAAACGAATATTTTACATTGTTAATCTTCACATTATTAAATATTAATCTTCACATGATTTAACATGGTGTAGTTGACCAGGAAAGACTTTCAGACACCATGTGAAACCGTAAAGTCCCCTGCCCCAGATCTCGAAACCCTAGCCGCCGCTTGAAAGCCCACCTCCTCCGTGCCACCTCTTTCGACTAGGAAGCCTTTAAGGCTAGCCTCAAGGACGAGGAGGACGCCTCTTCTCCCACTGCTCCGATCCACAACTCTTGTCGCAAACATAGGAGACCCCTTGCTGTGGCGAACTCTGCCACCTCCCTCGACTCCGTGGAAAGGCTCCGGATGAAGAGGGCCGCACTTTCCGATGGCACACGAATCCTCAGTTCGAGGAAGATGCCTCTCCCTTCCTCGCAGGTATGTGCTGCCGCGGTACCTCCTCCTTCCGTTGCCTCTCTCTGCGATAGTTTTCCACCATCGGAGGCAGATAACCTCCTCCCCTTGGAACCCAGCGCTCAGCTAGGGTTTTCCTGTCGGAATATACACTTGCGCGGTGGTTCCGAATTTTATTTTGGCCCCCTTGGGTCGTTGTTTGGATTGGTATTTAACAGTTCATTATCTACCATGCCTCTAGCAGCTAATCTAGATCTAGTTGTGGATTGTTTTATGCATGTTAAATCTTTGCATTTTAGTTGGTTTATGAGTTTAAATCTCTGTCGTCTGAGCTTGGACATGGCTCCCTTCTTGTTTGGCTGGAATAGTCTCTCGTTCACTGTCGAGTTTTTTGCGGGATCCTATTCTAGGGATCTTGTTCAGACTCTTCCTGTGGGGTCTCCGTCCTTACGGCGACTCTCCGGTGATGTCGAGGCTTGCTCCTCGGTGGTGGCAGTTTCCTCGGAGAGTTTCTCTCCCTTCTCCTCCCCTTCTGATCCAGTGGTCTTCACTGGGGCGAAGTCCGGTGGGTTGCCGCCGGTTGGTGGTCGGAAACCTAGCGTCTCCTTGACAGAGACGGAAGGGAAGCAGCCTGCAGCCCTTGTCAGTTCTGACACTGCAGAGCCTGCTTCGTGTTCCGTGTGGAACTTTTCTTCCTTTTGTGTTCCTGTATTACCGCGGGATCACTGTAACCCCCCATTTAAGGTAGACCCGCATCCAGATACCTCTTGGGGTTTCGACGCTTTAAACTGTACCTGCGAGCCATGTGCCTTCCCTGATCTTGACTTGGCACTTGAGACCTGACTCGGCACTTGAGACCTGAGTCGGCGCAGATCTCTCCCATCACGCTTTGGCTTTCGAGAGCTACTCTGACAACGGGCAATTATTGCGCAGCTCTCCTGCCTCTCTTGATGGCTGCCTGTCGTTTCCGCACTCTGACCGCTTGGCTTCTGTGCCTTGTCCCGAACTCGACTCAGAGTCACGCTCTCCGCTTGAGGCTCTAATTGCGACAGAACAATCCCACTCCATTATGGTTAATGAATGCTTTTATGACAAAAGTCATTTTAAACGACGCTTATCTGTCACTCACGACGCCTGCCTGTCGCCTCCAATTGCTTTCTGCACGTCTCCCTCGCCCCCCTTTTCCAATGACGGTTCGGGTCTCTCTTTCACACGATCTTCTGACGCTAAGATATCCTCTGACATTCTGGAGCATTCTATCCTTCTCCCATCTTTAGGCTCTCGTTTTGCACCCCTTGCCTCTCCTATCCCTGGTCAAGGGAACATTTCTCATTCCTTTGTTGCGCCATCGGAGTGGACCACGGTGAAGCGTCGGAAGCCCTGCCTGCCCTCCACTGGTAACCAAGAGCAACTACAAATACTCCGGTTTATGCTTTCGCTGTCTCTCTCCTACTCACTCTGTGGCTATTTGTAAATTTTTCCTGGAAGGGAAATCGACCGCTCCTCCCCCAAGCATGGCGGGCCTATCCCCGCATTTCCCTACCATCATTCCTCCCTTAGAGGCTACTTGCGACCTTCTCCTCTCCCTCTCCTGCTGTGCTCTAGTGTCTTCTCACTCCACCCAGCTGACCAAGGAGCTTCTAGAGCACCACATAGCGACCCACTGGCCCTTGGCCTCTGGGGTCGAAGTCAAACATTCGGCCCCTAGTTAGTTTCTCCTGCGATTCCCCTCCCCTAAGATTAAGACAGATACCCTGAACCTATATGGGTCATCCGTGCAATCTCTCTCTGCTTCCTTTACCCACTGGACACCACAGTCTAATGCGGTCTTCACCCTCCGAGAGGAGGGTGTATGGGTCAGACTAGAAGGTATCCCACATTATTTATGGAATGTGGACGTTTTTAGATGTATGGTAGCTGACCTTGCGGACCTCCTAGAAGTAGACCTTTCAGTCGAGTGTGCGAAACAACAAAGTTTTGCTCAGTGCCGTATTTTGTTGCACCACGGCAAAGATTTACCCGACACTCGCTTTTATGCTTTTGGTCGTATTGTCTACCCTGTGAATTTCAGACCTAGCTGGGATATTTGCGGCCCCTCTCCCCTGTTCAGCATACCCCTGCAGCCTGGCCCTCTAGGCCTTCTCCCGTCTCTCATCAGAAAGCTCCTCCACCTAGTAGGAAGTCCTTCAAAGCTACAAAGAGCTGGCGTGGGAACAGGTTTGGGAAAAACTTTAGACCTGGGGTAAATGTTTGGACTAGGTCTTCCTCACAACCACAAGCAAGTGATCCCTCTCCTGGTTTCGCAGGGATTCTTCCTACCCCGTCTGTCTCTGAAGGTTGGTACAAAGCCTCCCCTTCCCCTTCTACTTCTGAAGGCTGGAATAAAACATCCCCCACCCCTCCTGCCTTGGAAAGATGGTACAAAGCTTCTTCCTCCCAATTTTCCAAAATGGACTGCTCCCAGGGAGGCGACACTCCTGCTACCCTCGACGAATCCAGCTTCGTCCAAGCAGAGATTCGCGCCAGGAATCTCTCTGTGGGGAAGTTCAAGAAGCTTCTGGTGCTGTACGATTGCATGGAGAAGGAAGTTACGGCTGAGAAACTCACTGAACCACATCCCTCCGACCCAGACACCTCGATTCATGCCCCAGATTCTCTTCTACCAGGGTTTGAGGAGGAGGATCTAAGGAACTCATTAACCTCTATGAAAGCTGCTTGGGCTGAGAATCATACAGCTTCTTCAGATTCTCCTCCACCCTCTACTGATTCCATCTTACAACAAGCTGCTGTTGCTGAAGACATGGGGCAGTAGTGTTAATACTTTTTATGATAGTTGAACTTTATTGCCAGGTCCGCTGGTTGGTCTGTATTAATGGCATGAACATTGCCTTGCTCTTTCTGTGTTTTATTTTGCGCACTCTGGACTCCTGATTTCCTTGAAATTTTTTTCCCTTGGGATAGTTATCTAATACTACTTACCATTGCCAAAAAAAAAAAACATTTACATGATTCAGTTTTCACGTAAAAGATTTTACATGCAATTAAAGTTATGCTAAATATTATATCTGGTTTTATTTAGTGATTGTTTAAACATGTATTAAATATTAGTCTATGATTTAAGACATCAAATAAATTCATTATTGGTGATTATATATAAATTTTCTTCTATTCTAAAAATAAATTAATTGAAGCAATACCCTACCAAAGTAGGCTCTTTTGCCTATAATGATTTATTAGGGATAGAAGATGTTTGCATGTTTGACATTCATGTAGATAATAATTGACCCAAATGAAGGTTACTATTTGACCAAATATGAAGAACACTTATAGTAATAAATATGTGACAAGTATACGATTATTCCATGTTGATAACTAATCAAACCAAAGGAAGGCTTGTTACTTGATAAAACTAATTGTCAATATTTGAAATAGAACTTGAGTTGCCAGCCCTGCTGGATGGACTGTAACTTAATGGCAAGAACATTGCCTTGTCTTCTTTCTGTGAATCTGTCTGTGAATTTTGGACTCCTGATTTCCTAGGATTTTTTCCTTGGGATTGATATCTAATACTACTTACCTTTACCAAAAGAAAAAGAAAAAGAGTAACACTTGTAAGTCGACATTTCTGTCCAAAGACTAAATGTTGATATTGTGTTAGGTATCATGAGATCGATCCCACGATAAATTGAACTTAGTTGTTTGTTTCTTTATCATTAAATATTAATATGGTTGTCATTGGCATATCTATTCTTTTGGTTTTCAATCATTTATTAATTGACTCAATTAGCGTATTTACTGGCAACATAAATTCAATTTCAATACTTAATGACAGTAATTTCAAATAATGGAAAGAAAACGTTATGAATGTTTTCAACTGTATGGATTTAAATTTAGTCTGAGTGACAAAACAACCTCCTTTTGAGTCCGACAATTCAACTTATAACAATAAAGTTTATGAAAAATAGAAGCATTCTAATTGACTAAGTCTGATGATCATGAGACACAATTTCAGAGACTTTTAGGAGTATAATGTTTGAAGAGACAACTATCAGAAGGAGAAATGAACTCTTAATGAGTTCATTTTGTATTGTGTGTAATATGAAGAAAGACTAAAACAAGATAAAATAGAGAGTGCTCATCTGGCTTCACTTGTAAGGACAAAGACGAGAAAACTAAGGGCCATTGAAGTAGTATGTGTTTTATCCAGGAAGCAACAGAGGCAAATTGTACTTACCTGTCACTTTTGTAGGAAGGGTGAGTACATAAAGGAAGACTGTACCAAGTATTACGCTTAACGTACTAAGAAAGGTATATCTTTTGTTTTGATTTGTTCTAAAGTTAATATAGCTTCTATATCTAAACATACTTAGTAGATAGATTCTGATACAACTACTTACATAAGTGTGTCTATGTAGGGTTGCCTAAATTATCAGACACAAAGTAATGACAAAAAATAAATATTTGTGAGTGACGATAATAAAATAGAAGTAGAAGTTATTAGTCATTTTAGATTGTTGTTAATAACATATTGTAATTTAAATTAAAAAGAAACTTATGTTGTACTATTATTTAAGTGAAATTTGATTTTTATTTTTGTATTGGACAAATCTAGTTATTCCTGTCTTCAAGGAAATGAAAAATATAGTCTTTTCCAATATTCATATATTACTAGTACTGGTTCTCTGATTAATAACGACAATCTATATTTGCTTGATACAATAGTTTCTCATAATGAAACTTTGCATTCTATATCTACGAGTACAAAACAAAAATCAAGTGAGGATTCTGCTATGTTACGGCATAAGCATTTAGGTCATATCTCTAAACAATGAATATAGAGGCTTGTGTTAGATAGAATTCTTCCTTCTCTTGACCTAGTGCGTTTGCATTAAGTGTATTAAAGGAAAACAAACCAATATTAAGAGATTAGGTGTCAATAGACGTTCAAACGTCTCAAATTTAATACATATGGATATTTATGGATCATTTTCTATGACATCTTGAAATGGTCGACAATACTTTATTACATTCATAGCTGACTTTTTATGTTATGACTATGTATATCTTATTCATGAAAAATGACAAGTCTTAGATATGTTCATATAATTTAAGATTGAAGTTGAAAAACAACTCAACAAAATAATTAAACCCGTTATATCTGATCATGGTGGTAAGTACTATAGTAGATTTGATAGATCTAGTAAACAAAGACGTCCAAGTCCATTTGCTAAGTTCTCGAAAGAATGTAATATTGTCCCTTAATACACTATACTTAATTCTCTAGTCATGAATGGTGTTGACGCAATG
This sequence comes from Posidonia australis, assembly GCA_024699735.1. Taxonomy (NCBI): domain Eukaryota; kingdom Viridiplantae; phylum Streptophyta; class Magnoliopsida; order Alismatales; family Posidoniaceae; genus Posidonia; species Posidonia australis. Next base: position 8,357 of record JAMKQA010043867.1, on the reverse strand, counting down.
TGCAATAGGACACTTAAGGATATGATGAGAAGTATGATAAGTTATTCTATCTTATCAAGATCTCTTTAGGACAAAATACTTAAGACTGCAACTTACATATTAAATAAAGTACCAACTAAAGTAGTGACTAAAACCCCATATGAATTATGAGTTGAAAAAAACTCAGTATAAAGGATCTTCATGTGTGGGTTTGTCCAGCTGAGGCTAAGCCTAATAAAAAGAAATTAGATTCTAAGATTGTTAGTTGCTATTTTGTTGGATATTCTGAGAGGTCAATGAGCTTTAAGTTTTTTGATTCCACTATTAGGTCTTTTTTCGAGACAGATAATGCTAGATTTTTTTAGGAAATAGCGTTTAAAGTGAAAAATAAGTGAAGAGACATTGTCTTTGAAGAGAAATTTATTTCTCTTCCTATGGTTGCTATTGACGATGATCTGAAGTTAATTTCTGACATTATTCAATAGGCAAATCTAGAGTAAGATATTATTAATCCTCTCCCCATTAAAGTAGAACAAATTTAACTCTCTCAAGAACCAATGCCACTTAGAAGGTTTCCTAAAGAGAAGAGAAGCATGATTTTAAATGATTATGTCGTATTTTTTAAGAATATCAACTTGATGGATAATGATCTAATTAATGTTCATCAAGCAATCAATAGTTTTAACTCTCAAAAGTAGATAGATGTTGTGAATGATGAGTTTAAATCCATGAATGACAAGTTTAAATCCATGAACGACAATGATGTATGGGATCTTGTCTCCTTATTTAAAGGTGTGAAATCCAATGGTTGCAAATGAATATTTAAAATCAATAGTGATTTTACAAGGTAATGTAGAAAAACATAAGACTCATTTTGTTGCCAAGAAATTTACTCAAAGGGAAGACAATGATTATAAAGCGACTTTCTTTTTAACTTCATTGAAAGATTCTTTTCGAATTATTATGGCATTGATTGCTCATGTTGACCTTGAGCTACACCAAATGAACTTTAGAACGGTGTTTCTCAATGATAACATTGATGAGACGATCTATATGATACAACCAAAACATTTTACATTAAGTGATGCAAAAAAATGGTCTGTAAACTTAAGAAAGTCAATTTATGGTTTAAAACAAGTATCTTATCAAGGCTATCATAAATTCCATCAAGTTGTCATCTTGTTTGGTTTTGAGATGAATTTGATAGATGATCGTGTATACCATAAGTTCAATGAGAGTAAATATATTTTCTTGGTCTTATATGTTGATGACATACTTATTGCCACTAATGAGATGAATTTATTTAAAGATATTAAGGAATTTTTCTCAAACAAATTTGCAATGAAAGATTTTAGCAAAACTTCTTTTGTATTAAGAATCCAAATACTTCAGAAACATTTTTAAAGTGTTTTTTGATTATCACAAAAGAACTATATAGAAAAAAAATCCTTAAATGTATGGTATGAGTGGGTGCAAGCTAAAAAATATCCTTATGGCTATAGGAGACAAGTTTAGTCTCAAACAGTGTCTTAATAATGATTTTGAACATAACGAAATGTATAAGATTCTATATGCTTTGGCAGTTGAGAATCTTATGTATGTTTAACTTTGTACACATCTAGATCTTGCGTACAATGTTGACATGTTAAGCAGATACTTAAGTAATCTAGTTATGAAAAACTAGAAAATTGTTAAACGAGTTATGAGATACCTGCAAAGAAGTAAAGACTTTGCACTTGTGTATGGGAAATTGGATCAGTTCAAGATCATTAGGTATTCTGACTTCGATTTCGCCGGATCCCAAGATAGTTATAGATTCACTTCAGACTTTGTATACTTGTTAATATGTAGAGTTATATCATGGAAAAGTGTCAAGTAGACACTTATAATTCCTTCTACTATGACAGCTGAGCATATAGCATACTATGAGGCATTCAATCAGGAAATATGGTTAAAGAATTTTATTACGGGTCTATGGATTGTAGGTGGAATTAAAAGTCCGCTCAGCCTATATTGTGACGATAAATCTATAATGCTATATTCCAATAACAACAGAAGTTTATCAAAGTCTAAGCACTTAGACATTACGTTCCTTATTATGAAAGAAAGAATCCAAGATGGCCAGTTGTCTATAGAGCATATTGGAACAAACTCCATGATTGTGGATCTGCTTACTAAGGAAATACCACACAAAGTCTTTCATGAGCATATGCTCATATGAGTGTTGTACTATTTGATGATGTATCGGTTTAGTGGAAATTTGTATTTGGACACTCTGTTGTAATAGATATTGTTTTTTTATAGAAATAAAGTGAGAGATTGTTTAGTTAAAATTCAATAAAATATGAGTTAATACAAAATCAATTAAAGTATTATAGGATATTTTGTAATTAGAATTATTGAAAGGGATCTATTTGGTTTTGGGTTGAGTCTATTGACATCTTAAGTGGTGTGAGTTGATTGTGTAGAGACCATTTGACATATGTTTATTTATTGATGGACCGATTAGAAATATATTAAAAATATATATTTTATAAATAATAGTCATGGTCCCTAAATCCCAAGACTTTCTACTTCTCTTCTCTCTCACTCCCATCTTGAAAAAGAAAAGAAAAGAAAGAAGAGTTTAGTGGTTTTGGAAGACTGAATTCCGTGCAAGTTGTAAAGGACAAATACTCCGATTTTCATCATGGATTTAGGTATATTTCTAAATTAATTTTGATCTTTGTTGATTTATCATAATAATATCTTATGTACAAAGAATATGTGAATTTTCCTTTATGTTCTTTCATATTTTTTAGTGTACACATTTGTGACATCTGGGCCTGATTATCCATTTTTATTGTAAACCATGTAATTATTTGAAATATTGTATAAATGGTTTATTAATGGATAATCAGTTGTTCCTTGGATGTGTGTGATTGTGGTTAGCTTTCTGTGCTCTTGTTTGTATTTTGGGACCAATGTGGAGTCCAATTTGAGGTTGTACAGTCGCCTCGATTCTGTGCCTGGACAATCTCTCATATTCTTTGTATAGTTTTCTCTTTTCTTTCTTCCTTTTTCTCCTTCTCTCACTCACGAGCTCACCACACACCTGTCTTCTTTCCTTTCACCCTCCACCAGCTCGTGCCACCACCACCCAATGACCTGTGCCTCATCGTCACCTCCGACACGATGGGTGGTTGGCGTGATGTGGGAGGAGGTAGGGATAAGAGAGGCAAAGCCGAGTGGACGAAAGTGAGTTGTGACGCGAGGAGAAAGAGGGAGAGGAAGAACGACGTGCGCGCAACCGAGGAAGAGGTGGTGGTTGTTTGTGTGGTCCGCCGGTGGGAGAGACTTCGCCGGGGTGCATGGAGACTCGTCGGAGTGCGGGAAGGATCATTGGGGCGCCATCGGAGGTACGTGGCTTTGTCTCTACATCGTTTACATGTTTCCTACTGATTATGCCTCAAGCATGAAAAAAAATCGAGGGAAATGCACGAAAAATTGTAGAAAAATAGTAAGAATGATGGGAATGAGTTAAATGATGTGAATGTACAGGGATCATGCTAGATTGTGTGAATTTCGTGAGTTTTGAGGAGTTATGCCTTAAATGTTTTAAGGTTTTACTCTGAGCATGCTTCCTTTATGACTTTATATCTTCCTGTATGGTTGATGGAATCATGAATGGTTTGAGGGGTTTTGATGTAGACTTAAGGGTCTACACCCCATGATTTTATGGAAATTTATGAGGTATGGTTGGGGGATGCGATAGGGACTCCTACATTGGGCGATTTAGGCCGTTGTGGAACAAGGGTGTGCCCTATCTGAGAGAAATTCGATATACCAAAATAATTCGGTATGCCGAAATCCTAACAGATTAAGCCAGAACCTAGAGTTTCGGTAGACCGAAATTTCACGGTCGACAGAAACAAGGTGTTTCGGCATACCGAAACAGGAAATTTCGGTATTCCGAATTGAAAATTCGGTATGTCGTTTTTGCCCTGAACCTGGAATGTTAAAATGTGAATTTTGATGAATGTTAAGTGGTTTTAATGGAATGGTGGGTTTATATGAATGATGTTTCCCTATGTAATGACATGGAGGCATGTGAAACCCCAAACAAATGGATTTGGGTGTGGTTTTGGGTTTTAGACCCTATTAATGAATAAAAAGATGGTTTTATGTGGTTTTAGGCATGAGACCCAATTTACGACTTTAAGCATGATTTTCATGGCTTGAGTTGGGACCCCAGTAGAGGGTTAAGTGTTGTAAGGAAATAGAGTCCTATAACGAAAAGAATGGAATGAAATGGAAAATGGTTTTGAAATGGAACACTGATAATGTGGTTGCCGAGCTCATAGCGGTGTAGGCTGAACCTGGGTTATCATACTTAGTTGTTCGGGTCACTAACGGTGTAGGCTGAGCTTGGGTCGTTGTACCTAGTTGTTCGGGTCACCGAGCTCGTAGCGGTGTAGGCTGAGCCTGGGCTTTTCAGCCTAGTTGTTCGGGTCACCGACGGTGTAGGCTAAGCCTAGGTTGTTGTACATAGTTGTTTGGGTCACCGAGCTCGTAGCGGTGTAGGCTGAGCCTGGGCTTTTGAGCCTAGTTGTTCGGGTCACTGACGGTGTAGGCTGAGTCTGGGTCATTGGACCTAGTTGTTTGGGTCACCGACTGGGGCATCAGTCAGAGACGTATCCCCGTGCACTTATGAAAATGAAATTGAGGCTGATTGGCCGGGGCGGTGACATCCCGCACGAGGAATTTCATCGCGGTAGTGCAGGAAGGTAGGGGAAGGATGTCCTCGCCTACTGCTTGTGTGCTTGGTTACTCCTGATCAAGGTAACAATAGTAAAAAAAGTGGAAATGAATAAAGAAAGTGAAATGTGTTTTGGTCAGGATTGGACTGATGAAATGGTCCTAAAATCTTGAAAAGAAATGATGATGTTTTAACCAGTTGCTAACCAATGTTTATGATTTGGTTTTGAGTCTAATGGGGCATTGTGTTTTAGGCTGGATCTGGTCAGAAATGTGAATTTGAAAGTGTGTTTTGGGAAGAAATCCCAAATATTAGAAATGGAATTTTTTTGGAAAAATGAATTCCAAAATGTTTTTGAAAGAAATGTAAAGGAATGTTTTGTAAGAAAAATTAATTTTGGAATGAATTTCCAAATGTTTTGAGAAAAGAAAAAGGAAACATGGCTTTTGAAAAAGCCTGGATTGGGATTGAATTGCCAAGTGATTGTTTAATAAAGAAAGGATGATTTTCAAAAAGAGAAAACCAAGTTTTGGAAAAAAAAAAGAGATTTATGGTTTTGCCGAGGTTTTGTGATTTGTATGTTTTAGGGCGCGTACTGGGTGACTTGATGTCACTCACGCGTGTTATTTGGTTTTCAGGTTCAGACCGCGTGCAACCGAGGTCCGGTGTAGGAGTTGGAACTTCTAGCCGCACATTGTGATCTTGAAGGTGAGTTTTAGTTGTAGTTATTTGATGTTTCTGTAATTAGTGTAATTATGTTAGATACTATGTTTTGGTAGCGTGTCCGAGATCAGGAAGTTACAACATTAGATCCATGTGATGTGTATATTTTTTAACTAGCCCTTTTGGTCTTTTTTTTTGCGACATTTTAGTGAGATAAAGTGGATGAGACAAAAAGAAAAGAGGGTCTGTTGAAAGATGGTCACGAAGGAAATAATAATAATAATATATATTTGGATGGATTCACTGTACGTCATGATCCACCAAAGGAGGCTAGCTAGGACGGTGGCAAGGTAGGCGATAGTGCGTCGATAGGATAATCGTTTGAAGAAGTGTATTCTTAATAATCATTTGGTCCAACGAGGATATTAACATAATTTTGGTTAGATTAAGTCTATTGACGGACACATGCGTAACACACAAAAATCTTTTTCTAAAAGAAAAAGTTGAATAATCATTGACGGACAGATGCATGGCTGGTTTTTGATGTGACTGTTAGCTTTGCCCGGTTGATGGCAGGTAAATAAAAAACTATGGTTTGCATCAACGGAAGGACTAGATCGATTCATTTCACTGATTGCATCGGTGCTCTCTCTTTTTCCATCTTGTGGGTCCAACTTCAAAATACCACCATTTCCCAACAGTCGCCCAAAATCATTCCAGTGGCAGGCGCTGTCTCTCTCTCGCTCTCGGTTGAGATCGATGGATTCGCCTCGCCGTCCTTGGAATGGTCCTCGGAGGGTTACGTGATCCATCGTCGCGAAAGAGATGGGTCGCCAACCCCACCCGAGGAAGGATTGTACTCGGCACAGGAAATATGCCTCCGTCTGCTTAGGAATAAAATCTTGGCCGAGTTACAGGACGAGAGAGAGTTTTCGAGAAGTGCGGACCAACCGCCCAGATATCGCGATAGTGCTCCGTATGAAGGATTTTTAGAATAAGAGATCCCCATATGATTTTTTGGCTTTGTGGATTAGTTAAACACGAAGCTTCTTGTGAAACACCCCTTTTGAGAGCAGTGATACGCAATCCACACTTTTTCTGTGGATGGAATCAAACATTTTAGGGTCGGTTTGTTTGATACCTGGTTTATATAATCACTATCAGATGAAGAATAGTACATGACCAATAAGATCTTGTCATGTGATAAAAAAAGAAAAGAAAAGAAAAAAACTAATACCAATGGTTGTGAGAAGAGAAAATGACGGTAGTGGCGAAAAAATCTAAGGTCGACACTTGCACGTTGGTGTGGTATATCCCACCTTGTAGAATTTTGGCTTTTTCAGGGGTGGGAGATAATACCAATGGCAAGTGGGCCGGTGAAAGAATCCCGCGTAGGTTGGGCACATGGGACAAGCTCGTCCAATGAGAGAAATGTTTACGTTTAAAACTCAAAACTACCACGGCGGTACCGCATTTTTTTATTTACAAATTACAGTCCCAATTCCTGTGGCCTTTCATCTTCCGACGAAAATAAACATGTTGTTGATTCTGGATACCGACTTGGTAACGTCGAATAAGTTATCGGCACGCCCATCCTATTCTTTATGAGACTTGGGGTGTGGACTTATTTGTGTGATGGACATTAGAACGCATGGTGGCTCTTTAATGGTGCACTTTGCATGCGTAGTGTATGGCCTGCACCACCTGAGTTTGTTAGCTTTGTTCTAAGTACTTGAGAAATGTTGTTCTTCATCACACTGTCACTACTACATACATGGGTGTAGGTGATGCCACGCATGCATCTTCCCCTAGTGACGAATCTTCAAGCAAAATATTCTTTGGTAACCCAACTGATTTAGAGGATAAGCAAAGAAGATAACTACAACAATAATGGAATCTACTTCTACGCAGATAGTGGGGAATTGGGACCTTGATCCCTGAAGAAAAGCTTCGCAAAGCAAAAAAGAAGAAGAAAGGGTGCATGTTTCATGTATTTATCTATATTACTTTAAAAAATAATAATTTTGTGGTTCAATTTAAAATAAGTATTGGAATAAATCTAGAATAGAAATTACTATTCCATTTGATTGTGTAAAAATCCAAATAAACTCATAATGATAATTTATATTCTGATTTACTTATTTTAGAATAGTTATTCTGTGAAAGGGTAGAATAAAGTTATTCTGTTAAGTTATTCTGATACATGTATGTATATATACAGTATGTTTATTTTTTGTTTAAAAATTAATACATATATAATATGATATATACATACTTTAAATTAAATATATATCTTAATAATCAGGTTGATTATTATTAATATACATATTTTCTATTTATTCTGATACTTATTCTACTTTTCATCTAAACTAAAATATTTCCTTATACACACTTATTCACCTTTAAAAGAAAATCACTTCCAAACTGAATAGTAACACTATTAGAATACTAATACCACTTTCTACTTATGTGTACTTTTCCAATTCTATATTCAAAGAACATGCCACATGATTTGAAAGTACATTAAGAACATGCCACAATGGCTTAAAGAGGGGGATCTTAATACCTCCTTCTTCCATAATATGGTGAAGTGTCATAGAAGGGTAAACAATATATCCTCCCTCACCATTAATGATGTAATGATTCAATCCCCAATAGAGATTTGTAGAGAGATAAATAATCATTTTACTAAGCAATTTAATAAAGGTAGAAGATTCAATACCCTCATTAACTGGGATATCCTTATCCCAGTAAAAATATCTCTACCTGATCAATTAGAAATCCCTTTTACTGAAGAAGAGATAAAAGTAAATATCTTTCAATTACCTGGAGACAAGTCCCTAGGTCCTGATGGTTTCCCTTTGACTTTCTTTCACCACTTTTGGGATATGCTGAAATCAGATATTATGAGTATCTTCCAGGCCTTTCACTCTTCCAATGATCCAGCTTTTCTTTCTGCAATCAATCAAACTTTCAT
>JAMKQA010043866.1:0-12257 GCA_024699735.1 Posidonia australis | reverse complement strand
GTGATGATTATGTTTTTTTTATTTCAATTGTTATCTTTTATTGATGGATTCATATTTATTTGTTATATAAATGAAATTATACAAATGTAACGTTGTTATGCATGGAAGAAGAAGGAAGAGGTCTAGGGAAAAATAAGAGAAGGTGGACCACTATGGAGGATGTCAAATTAGTTGAGGTTATACTTAATGTTGTGAATGAGGGACTATATAAAGTTGATAATGGTTTTAAACCTGGATTCGTACAAACAGTTGAGGAAGTATTATCCAAGTTGCTTCTTCATACTGGAATCAAGGCTAAACCACACATTGAGTCCAGGACAAAGACAAGGAAGAAGGATTGGATTATAGTATATGACATGATGAATAACCATACATAACGTAGGAAGATAAAGAAGTAAAAAATGCTAATCAATAACATTTATAACCCATGAAAATAATTGATAGTAATATAGAAAACTTCAGCCATAACACACCTTCATTCATATTTTCTCAGGAGTGCCTCCTCTTGATTGCGTCGCTAACTCTATCCCACTGAGGTCAAATGGAAAATGCACAGAAAAATAATGACTGTTCCGTTTGACAAGAAGTAGATATAAACCAAAAATGGAAAAAATCACTACACAGATAATTGCCTAGATAGTTTCTGCAGTAGATCACTCAAGTATTCACCTTGATAACAGTTAGCAATCGACCTGCTCACACCATCCAAGAGGAAAGGGGAGAAAACCTCAGAAACGTAATAAAAAAATAAAATAACTAACTTTAGCTTGAATTAGATTAAGAAATGAAAGAATTGACATTCTTACTGTTCTTGATGAGCAGAGGGAGTGTGAAGAGATGAATGTGACTTCAGAGACTTCTTCTTGTTCTTTCTCATAATGTTTCAATGAAATCCGTGAAGAATATGTGGCTATTGCTTAAGTAAAATAAACTCTAAGGCTTAAAATAAACACTCGAATATAAACAGAGATAATACTCATCTTAATATATCTTCAAGAAATATATTTATAATACATTTTTTGCAAGGAAAATGCATTTTAAATCTCCAAGTGAACTTTCCATATAACATAACCAGTGGAAAGTGATACTAACACCGCAATAATCAGATGAAGTATTCATGAAGTAATAGCATCCATACCTTACTCTACTGAAATCCAAAACAAAAGAAAAAATACTGATGAATTGAGTGGAGTCAAGAGTATCCTGCTATGGGGGTTTGAAGATGGATGAAGAGGACAACAACAGATTGAGACCAACCTGAATGTTGCTGCTAAGATTGGTTAGATTGGACCACCTTGATTCTATGACCCTTATTGATAATTGAGCTTGATGATGGAGGGGGATGACAATGTGGTGGTTGCTTCTCTTGGGAAAGAAGTTATAGTTTTGAGAAAAATTAGAGATTGATCATAGTTTACTTGTTTATATTAAATTGACAGTGAGATAAATTTATAGATTTATTCCACAAACTCCAAGAATAACGAAAGGAACTAGAATTAAGTAGGAGGGTTTAGACTATATATTCTGTGGAACGTAGATGTTAAACCCTTTAATAATAGCATCAATGCAATAAGAAACTTCAATACCTTCAATTCATGGTATCAATGAAACAAACACCGTAAGTTGGAGCATATTAACCAACTGCCATGGTGCAGTTGGTCAGGGGGAGTGGAACTCACACTTCCTTCTTAGGTTTGAATCTCACGGACTATAGGAAGAAATTTTTTTTTTCCCGATTTCAAAAAAAGAAGAAGTTGGGGGCATATTAAAAAGTAGCCATTTTACGAAAAGCTTAAAATATTTATAACTTGTTTTCTTAGCAGTTTTTCAAGGAATAATAAGATAGATCACAATTCAGTGTAAGCTTTTGTAAGATAAATTTTCTTGAAAGTCTTGTTTCTCTTTTCAAAAACTACTTGCTGAACTATCTCAAAGTCCTACTAAACCATGAGAAAGCTCGAAGTCCTTCCCTGTAATAATTCGAACCAGTGGTGGAGGGAGCAGGGAACTCAGTCTTTTGTTTTCCACCACCTAAGCAACAGAGAAAGGACTATTCATTAACCACAAGAAGCGAGATCAAGTTGATGGCTAATGCGATTATAAAACTATCATTTAGCTACTCTGAATCTATATCATTTATTCCATTGAACCTTCAGAAAGGAATAAGGTGTTTCTAACCAATCAGAACAGAGAACAAGCTGGCTTGTGCAATCATGCTGTTATGCCTTCCCAATTTTGGCTTCGGTTGTGTTTCTGCAAATGGACTCTGGTGCTATGTTAGTAAGAAGTTGAGGGAGGGAGGGACTATCAGAGAAGGAAGGTGAAAAGTGAGGGCTTTTGTCTTTTGGAGAAGTTTTATTGGGAAATATGAGTGTCAAATATTAATCAATGATTCACAACTTCTGGATCTCCAATGGCTCAGTAACACTGAAAGTTTAGTAAGATTTGAAAGTTTTTTTTTCCATTGGAATAAATGATGATAAATGAACCAGTGAGGTCATCCGAAATTAAGGTTAGAACCACAGAAAAAGATTAAGATACTCGATTGCTCAACAATCAGCCTACACCAGGACTGCTAATTGGTTGAACTTACACGAACATACTTTACATACCTATATTCAAGTTCAATCCAAATTATAAAATACTATGTTTTAGGGCCTTGTTTGTGCACAGAGTTTGACAAAGGGAATTGAAGGGAATTGAAGAGTAAGAGAAGCTAATGCTCCTTTGCAACCAAAAGAAATTGAAATACAGGTGTTTGTGCCTGTCAGCATATATCAAAGGGAAGTACAAATTGTTTAACTAAACACATTATAATCATATATGAATCAAATATTTAACTTCTAAAATTTAAATTGAATTTGTAGAATAGTTCAAACAAAATTGTAAGTTCTTAAACATAAATCACAACTATTGATCATGCCACATAGAATTCATTATATTTTCATGCATTTGATATGCTATTGCCTTTTTTTCTTGAGTTAATCTAATACCATTATATATCTCTTCTCTTTGCCTAACTTTTGAGGGACTTGTGGAACATTGACCTCTCAATTTATTTCTAATTCATCTTGAAGATTCTCAAGTAAATCTTCTCAATCTGCTTTAGGAATAAAATTTGCGAAGCTAAAGACATGCTAAAAAAACAATCTTAGCATGTCACTCATCACAAACAGTAGCTCTAAAAAAACAAAGATTTTTACCTATGGCAGGGCATAAACAATTAAAATTGAGATGTTACCTCATCTTTGATCTTCACATATAACAAGTTATTTATTATCTCTAATCAAATTTGTCTAACAAAACTAACATTGGATCATCACAATCAATCGAAAATGATAAAACGGTTTTTTTTTAAAATATCGTATATTTCTTTAATGCTTGCTGATCTTCAAACTATTTCTAACACGATAGAAATTAAGGCATGACATTATTGTATAAAAAGCAAAAGAAACCTAGAGAAAGAAAGAGACAGAGACAGAGACAGAGAGAAGCTTAGTATGGAGGATTGGTGATATCAGTTGGTTTGATTGGAGAGAGGGACGACCAAGGAGAAGAGATGCTGGTGCCGATGGGTGACGCCTCGACTATGGTGGCCGCTGGTTGCCGGTGGTGCCAGGTCTCGTTGGTGATGTCGAGGGTGTTGCCGGGAGAGATGAGAGGAACAAGAGGAGGGGATGAAGACGAGCTTGGGGTGGAGCCGTCGGTGCCGAAGCTCCGGTGGTGGCGCCGGATGACAAGAAAGGGAAGGGAAGAGAAGGATTCCACAGAGGAGCAATTGTCGAAGAAAACCTTTTTCGGTGTGTCATTGTTACCCATGAAAATTTTAAGGGTCATCCAAATTTTTAATTTTGATTATTTATTTAAATATAATTCAGATTGAACTTGAATATAGGTATGTAAAGTATATTCGTGTAAGTTCGACCAATTAGCAGTCCTGGTGTGGGCTGATTGTTAAGCAATCGAGTATCTTAATCTTTTTCTGTGGTTCTAACCTTAATTTCGGATGACCTCATTGGTTCTTTTATCATCATTTATTCCAATAAAAAAAAACTTTCAAATCTTACTAAAATTTTAGTGTTACTGAGCCATTGGAGTTCTATTCAGAAGTTGTGAATCATTGATTAATACTTTACACTCATCTTTCCCAATAAAATCTCTCCAAAAGACAAAAACCCTCACTTTTCGCCTTCCTTCTCTGATACTCCCTCCCTCCCTCAACTTCTTACTAACATAGCATCAGAGTCCATCTGTAGAAACACAACCGGAGCCCGAATTAGGAAGGCATCGCAGCATGATTGCACAGGCCAGCTTGTTCTCTGTTCTGATTGGTTAAAAACACCTTATTCTTTTCTGAAGGTTCAATGGAATAAATGATATAGATTCAGAGTAGCTAAATAATAGTTTAATAATCGCATTAGTCGTCAAGTTGATCTCGCTTTTTGTGGTTAATGAGTAGTCCTTTCTCTTCTGCTTAGGTGGTGGAAGACAAAAGGCTGAGTTCCCTGCTCACTCCACCACTGGTTCGAATTATTAGAGGAAAGGACTTCGAGTTTTCTCATGGTTTAACAGGACTTTGAGATAGTTTAACAAGTAGTTTTTGAAAAGAAAAATGAGACTTTCAAGAAAATTTATCTTACACAAATTTTCATTGAATTGTGATCTATCTTATTATTCCTTGAAAAACTGCTAAGAAAACATGTTATAAAGATTTTAAGCTTTTCGTAAAATAGCTACTTTTTAATATGTCCCAATTTTTTTTTTTTGAAATCGGTAAATATATATTTTTTCTTCCTACAATCCGTGAGATTCGAACCTAAGAAGGAGGTGTGAGTTCCACTCTCCTTGGCCAACTACACCATGACAGTTGGTTAATATGCTCCAATTTACAGTGTTTGTTTCATTGATACCATGACTTGTTTTGAAGTTTCTTATTGCATTGTTGCTATTATTAAAGGGTTTAACATCTACGTTCTACAGAATATATAGTCTCTACCCTCCTACTTAATTCTAGTTCCTTCGTTATTCTTGGAGTTTGTGGAATAAATCTATAAATTTCTCCCATTGTCAATTTAATATAAACAAGTAAATTATGATCAATCTCTAATTTTTCTCAAAACTATAACTTCTTTCCCAAGAGAAGCAATCACCACATTGCCATCCTCCTCCGTCATCAAGCTCAATTATCAATAGGGGTCATAGAATCAAGATGGTCCAATCTAACCAATCTTAGCAACAACATTCAGGTTGGTCTCAATATGTTGTTGTCCTCTTCATCCATCTTCAAACCTCCATAGCAGGATGCTCTTGACTCCACTCAATTCATCAGTATTTTTTCTTTTGTTTTGGGTTTTAGTAGAGTAAGGTATGGATGCTATTACTTCATGAATACTTCATCTACTTATTGCGGTGTTATTATCACTTTCCACTGGTTATGTTATATGGAGAGTTCACTTGGAGGTTTAAAATGCATTTTCCTTGCAAAAAATGTATTATAAATATATTTCTTGAAGATATATTAAGATGAGTATTATCTCTATTTATATTCGAGTGTTTATTTTAAGCCTTAGAGTTTATTTTACTTAAGCAATAGCCACATATTCTTCAGGGATTTCATTGAAACATTATGAGAAAGAACAAGAAGAAGTCTTTGAAGTCACCTTCATCTCTTAACACTCCCTCTGCTCATCAAGAACGGTAAGAATGTTAATTCTTTCATTTCTTAATCTAATTCAAGCTAAAGTTAGTTATTTTATTTTTTATTACGTTTCTGAGGTTTTCTCCCCTTTCCTCTTGGATGGTGTGAGCAGGCCGAGTGCTAACTGTTACCAAGGTGAATACTTGAGTGATCTACTGCAGAAACTATCCAGGCAATTATCTAACTGTGTAGTGATTTTTTTCATTTTTGGTTTATATCCACTTCTTGTCAAACAGAACAGTCATCGTTTTTCTGTGCATTTTCCATTTGACCTCAGTGGGATAGAGTTAGCGAAGCAATCAAGAGGAGGCATTCCTGAGAAAATATGGATGAAGGTGTGTTCTGGCTGAAGTTTTCTATATTACTATCAATTATTTTCATGGGTTATAACTGTTATTGATTAGCATTTTTTACTTATTTATTTTCCTGCGTTTGCTTGTCTTTTGATCTTTTCGATTCATCTATGTTTGAATAGGGAACTCTTATATAATATGTATTTTACATTGCCTGCAGCAACAATTTTCCATTGGAGTCAATGATGTCACACGTGTTCTAGAAAGAATGCCCAGAAGAAAAAATGAAATTTCTGCTGACAAGTCTTCAGACATCTGCAGTGGTTGGCAAGCTTCCTCTGTTGAACTTCAGGTCAAATGACATTTTTATTTCTATCCATACAGATTGATGTGCTTACTCGATCCTTTTATCCTTTTAGACTGAAATGTGAAAATCATTCTTATTGATAATTTTTAGCAATCTATCATTTATAACTGTAACTAAATTTTTTGATTTTTCCCTTTTTCTTGATTGCTTTGAATCAACTGCGTACTTCATAACACATGCATCTTTGCTTAACAGTTTAGTCCAACTATATGCATCTGCCATTTTTCTTTTGTTTTAATGTAATCCTAGACATTTATAAATTTTAAACTACTCGAAAGAAATTGTTCCAGGCATAGGATAATGCAATACAGTAATTATTTATACTTTCATTGCTAGGATCTCTTTGCATGTTTCTGAAGGGTTGTGATTTCAATTACTTACAAGTAAAATCTCAACGATGATATTCTTGCATCAAGCTCCAAGAATTTATTATCCTTAGCATATAGGATACAGTATATTCATGTCAATACACAGAATGAGCCATTATAATGATTAACAACTGCTTTTTTAATTGGGAAATGGGACATCTATTTTAAATTTCATCATTGTCAAGAGGAAGCATCAAATCCTTGTTTCATTGCCATTGCCATCATGATGTATGTGATAGACTTGCAGGTCAGGAATCCTTATCTCTAATGTTTTGGCAACGCTTTGAGTTGGGAATACCTCTTGGGATAAATAATGATCTATGATTTCCATTTTGTGTTAGACAGTCTCAGCTTACCTGTTCTGTAAACCATAACAAAAAACAGCAAAGTCACTGTGATCACAGAGCCAAATGTGTTACTAGATTTTGATCCTCAAAAATGATAAGCCGTCGTTAAATTATTGGGGTCGTCTGAAAAATTTCCAGTCTACTCACTATACATAATTTGCTTGGATGTGTTGTTCCTATTATTGGCATGAGAGAGATTAGGATTAGACTTATATCCAAAAAAAATATGGAGTTGCCAAATAGAAGAAATTGCCAAAAGAAAAACAACTTAAGCTTTCAAAATGAACTAGATGTATCTTTTCCTCTCTTGTCCATGCCCATTTTGGTTGTTTTGACTCGTAAATGAGAGCAGGTACCAACATATCTTACGTTTGATCATTGCCTATGACTCAATTTGATTGTGAGGAAACGATAGGATTATAGGATCTACCATTTCATGGTGTATGACTTAATGATCCAACTCTTAAAAGAGTAAAAAAGTGTTGTTGATGTAATTATCATTCACTGGCAATTGTTTTGATCATTGTGCTTTTACATGGACTTGAAACAGAATGGAAAAGTTAGATTTACATGTCCATGTATCTCTTTTCAAAACGTTTTCAATAAAAATCTTGCTTACTGCTAAAAAAAAAGGGATTTAATATGACAATTTAAACGAGTCTGTCGTGCCAAGACTTCACCTGAATGGTGTATAAAAACTACTACTTTGAAATGAGACATATTGTCACTGTCCATAAAAATCAACCTTAAATAGATGGAAACCCTTGAGTTTTCACTGACTAGAATTTGATCCAAGAAAAAGCAGATCTCTCTACTTCAAGCAGATATATCTAGCCTTTCTGTTTTTAGAAATGGTAAATCCAGAAAATTAGAGTTTAAAGATGCATTTTGTTGTGGTCACAGGCAGTACTTCTAGCTGCTGATTGCAATCCGAGGCTGCTGACAAAGCATATACCTGGTTTGGCATCCTCAAGGAGAGTCCCAGTTGTATTGATTAAGGATAACAAAGGTGGATCATTTAGATTAGGTGAACTTGTGAATGTGAAGACAGCCATGGCAATTGGAGTAAAGGTTGGTTCCGCTCTGTGAATACTGTGCTTCCAATAACCATTGAATTTTTTAAGATTTGGATTCAAATCTTACAAGTTTGTTGCCCTCCTCAGGCTAAAGGGAGCAGAATCAATGAAGCAATCACTGATGTTCTTCAGAGTAATCAATTGGAAGTATCTAAGGCCCTTGTGATCTAGAGATCTCCGGTTGTGCATTCAGCAATCTATTTATCTTTTAGAAAATGACCATCTATGTGATTGTAGTTGTGGATAACACATGCAGTTTCCTGTTGCAATCTGGGATACTTTTCTTCTGCAAAGCTAGTAGATGTTGTGGCTACAATATATGACGATCAAATGATGGCAGGAAGAAGCAAATGTGACTATGTCTAAGCACCATGGAGTAGACAAGTTCTATCAAATGGAGAAAGAAGTCTGCAAATGAAAGATGAACCCTTATTGCAAGGAAAGATACATAGTAGATACGTCTGATGGAGAAAGTCCCATCTGACATAAACATACATTGCACGATTATCTTTTGTTGTAGGGCGTATCCTTTGGATTTAAAGATCAAAAGGTTGAGACATTTAAAAGTGGAAGGTATATGGATTAGAGTATCATTTTCTTTAATTTTGAACTCGGTATCAGGATGCTAATGATTGTCATGGCAAATTATTTCTTTTGTGTAACCTCCTATCGTTGCTCTTCCTCACAACCATGTGGTTGAAATTGATGTAGAGGATCTTTAATTGGTAATATGAGCTTATAATATAAATTTCCTCTACAGTTGCAATTTAATATTATCCATAATACATGTTCCTAAATTTGGTTGCTTAGTTATTATAGTCTCCTTTGTTTTTTTTTTTTGAAAGGGTGTGCTTATAGAGTTAGAATTACATCTTTTTTTTGAGTGTTATCCAATGCTGTGTATGTTTTCACTTCTATTGCATATAACTTTGTCAATAAAAAATAGCATCCAAAACTAAAAATGTCCTCTTCCTGTTGCTCCTGCTGTGGTCGTAATCCTAGCAAAGGCTTTGGGCGTTCCGACTCCTCCCTCCTCTATCAGGTTAGTCGTTTCGATTGGGAGGTGTTTAAAGACAGTCTCTTCGCTGAGGTCTCCGACGACGCCTCAACTCTTCCTCCGCAGCCTAGATCTCACCGCTTCTACCGTTCTAGGAAGCGAGGAAGGGGGTTTCTTCCTCCCCTTGTTTGAAGGCTCTAGAGATCTCCTCTGGGTCCAAACTGCTTCTTCCTCTCCTGCTCCTTGCGACGATCTGTCGTTAGGGTGGCTTCTTGCCTGGAACACATCCGACGGAAGTTTTTCTTTGCAAATCTCTAGCGGTTCTTCTACTGAAACTGCATCTAGACGATTTCCCTATATCTGCATAAGTACTATGTTTATTTCTCAGATCCCTTCTTTTTGCTGGTTAAAATTACTTCAATATTGTGATTTAGCTTCTGTTTATTTCTTACATCTTGATGTCCTCGATTACAAGTTTTCAAAGCTATCCTTTAAGGGCGTAGAGGAGAATGAGTCAATAATTCCTAGTCAACTTTTGCATCATGAACACATCGGTTCTGGGGTTACAAATGCTCCCTTAATTCCTAATTCCGACGACCTACTAAACCCTCCAGTGACCTCGCCGGAGTCGGACAAGTTCTCTTCTCCCTGCAAAAGGTGGGGGCGGTTTTTCCTAGAATCTGACATGGGGCTGTCTCATATTAAAAACCCACTATCTACGGTATGGAACTTCACGTCTTACTGTCTGTCAGATTTTTCTGCCATCATGAGGAAAAATTGCGAAACAACCCCCACTAATTCCTGTCCTATTATATCTGAATCCTTATATGAGAGAGAGAATGCGGTTTGCGTGTTGGGTTTTACGGGGAATAGGAAACGATTTACAGACGCAGCAAATCCCCCTGACGGCTGTCATTGTAGCCGCACTATCAACATCTCAAATGTACCTTTTCCTTCCCATGTAGAAAATTTTACGCACGACGGGTTTCCTTCTGACAGTGGCATTAACTTCAGTCGCCTTCCCACTCCGAAATCTCTGGCATACGATCCTCTGGATCACGATTCGATATACTTTCCTCTCCTGTTAATATCTCCTCTAATTCGCGAGCCTTTGGATCGCGATTCAATACTCTTTCCTCCCCTGTAGATCTCTCCTTTTCTAAGCGAGCCTCCCATTCTCTCTCTACTCTCTTGGAGAGCCTCCGCCCACTGGCAGTCTCTTCGACCGTAGGCTGGGAAGTGGTCTCCCGCAGAAAACCCACCACTCCCCTGGTAAGTTTCTGCACAAAGCACGACAGGTGCTTTAAATGTGGTTTGAAAGGTCACATAAAAGCCACCTGTAAGTACAACGGCTCTTGCTTTCGTTGTAGTTCCCATTCTCACTCAGTAGCCATATGTAAATTTTTTCAGGGAAAGTCCTCCTCCCCGGAAGATATGATTCCTCAAGGTCTTTCCCCACAAAACCCTTCTGTTCTTCCTCTCATTGATGCCGTATGCAACCAGTACATGCTACTCTCCAGAAGTGCCATAGTTACAGCGCACACCTCTAACCTTATTCTGGAAATGTTATCGAACCATGTCCGAGCCTTTTGGACTAGCGGTTCCGACATCGAGGTCAAGAACTCCTCCCCTGGTAAATTTTTACTGACTTTCCCTTCGATCAAAGCCAGAACCGACTCTCTTAAGATGCATGGACATTTGTTACACAACATCTCTGCTTCCTTCATCCCATGGACCCCTAACTCAAACGCCGTTATTATTAACAAAGAGGAGGGGGTATGGATTAGGATTGAGGGTATCCTGCATCATCTCTGGGATATTGACATTTTCCGACACATGCTTGTTGATTTCGCTGAACTCTTGGAAGTGGATTTCTCCATAGACCACGTGAAACACCTGGGCTTTGCCAGACTGAAAATCAAATTCCTACCTGGAAGAGATATTCCCGATTGTAGATACTTTGCCTTTGGAAACTACGTCTATCCTATCAAATACCGACGCAGCTAGGATCTCTGTTCCCCGTCGGACAATACTCATGACCCACCCTGGAAATGGTCTGTAAAACCTTCTGTTCAGACAAATGTCACTAGCTTGAAACCTGTTCGAAAGCCATTCAAGAGCAACAAAGGTTGGAGAGGAGCAAAAGGAAATCGACCTCCTAAAGATGGGAAGCTTGTATGGACCAGGCCTGTAAGTCCTATACCCATCTCCAACTCTCCTGGGATTCTTCCTACTCCCTCTACGACTTTCAATCATAGCACTCCACCTCCTGTGATCAGTAGCTCTCCCAGCCAAATCCCTAAAGAAGACGACACAACTAGATTCATTGAAACGGAGGTCAGAACCAGGAACCTATCATTATCTAAGTTCAAAAAGGTGCTAGCAGTATACGATTGCCTCGAGAGTGATGACCTTGGAGTTCCTGTAGAAGTTCCAAATCCGCAACCACTTACCCCTATCCATGCTCCAGGTAATCTTGCTCTCAACTTAACCTCAATATCTATGCAAGAAGACTCTATTTCTGATACAAATGCTGCTGCATCTTCTTCATCTTCCTTCGCTAATGCACTTCCTGACATGAATGATAAGCCTGATGATTTTTAAACCAAGTGCTAACCTGGGAATCCTCTGATCATTTCAGTGATTTTTGCAATAAAATAGGAATTGCTATTTCTTCTCACAATGACATACAATCTTTTTATGATTCTGTAAGGAAAGATCAAGGACTACTACCCATAGTTCTAAATGATAATGCACACATTTTGGAGAACCTTCGTTCTCTGCACATATCCCCTGTTTAATTTTATGATAATAGCTGCTTGGAATATCAGGGGTTTGGGTAGTAGTGGGAAAAAAAGAGCATTAAAATTTTTTATCCAAACAAATAAATTCAGTATTATTATAATAAGTGAAACAAAGCTAGGTGACTTCTCCTCTTATACCTTCAGGACTATTGGAGGTGGCCTTTTGAATCAATGGTCTTTTCTGCCTTCTACGGGAGCCTCTGGGGGAATTTTAGTCGGATGGGATGAAAATTTGGTAAAACTTTCAAACACCATAAAAGCAAATTACAGTATCACTTTAAGCTTTACAAATACCATGGATAACTTT
>JAMKQA010043862.1:0-12689 GCA_024699735.1 Posidonia australis | reverse complement strand
AAATAGGGCTACATAATGCCAAAAGAGGTTACATATTCTGTGCCTTAGCCTACTTAAATACTAGGGCACCTAAATGGTCTAATGACCAAACTAACCCTAAACAAACAACATAATTCAAGACATATTTACAACAGTATTCTTTGAGGTATCCCGCCTCTTGGGAGGATTGGTGTTATGGTTATCGTTGTTGTTGTTGTTGCTAGCGCCACTATGTGAGGAAGTGGCTTGCTTGGCAAATGCAGAGAGCACTGGAAAACTGCCGCCACGCAGTGAACTCTCAACATGGGCACCCCCCCGAAGCAAAGCAGAAAAAGTGGTGACTGGATGTATGCTGAGCAGAGCCCCGAGTGCTGGCTGTGCTCCTCGGATCACAATCTCGATAGACTCCTCATCAGAGGGTCTATCTTTGACTTGTGAAGACAAGGATCACCATCGTCCAACATACTCCACAAATGTTTCTTGGGGCCTCTGCTTAACTACGACCAAGTCCTCGTGCTTCGGGACTAGGTCCAAGTTAAAGGAATATTGTTCGAGGAATGCCTGTGTGAGGTTGTCCCAAGTCTTGATGGTGGCCATGTCGAGGGAAGTGAACCACTTCAACGCAGGTCCTGTAAGACTCTTTAGCAATAAGTAGATAAGCAGCCTGTCGTTAGACTGAAGTTGGGCGAGGTCTCTGCAATAGGCTTTGAGGTGTGAAATTAGGCAACCTCTACCATTGCACAGGTGTTGTGGGCTAAGGTACAAAAGAAGATGCTTGTGTCTAATATAAAGGTGAGGATAAGGCAAGGGGTGGTGCTACAGGTGATGCAGAATGCAGGAGCAAGAGCTGTTGCACCGGAATGGCCCCTGGTACTACGCTCATGGCAGGCTGTGCTCCCGCCAGCCAAGAAGGCTGGCCACTAGATAACGGAGATGCATGCTTGTAGGGTGCTGTGGCAATGTTGCAGAAGGCAATGTCAACGCCCCTATTGCCAGGGAGACAAGGGACGGCGACGGCTGTGAGGGTGGTGCAGTGGGTGCAACCTGTGATCCTTGGGTTGGTTGCAAAGGCAACTCGGGAGACTGGAAGGACAAACTTGAAAAGGATTGGAGCGCCAGTGCCAATCCCTGCAACTTCTGGGCGAGGGCCGACATTTGTTGCAGCTACACGATCACAGGATCGTCACTCATGGCTCCAAAAGATGGAGTCGGAAAAGGGGAAGAGGAGTCGGGAAGCTGAGAACCTAGCTGCCCAAACTAGGGAGAAGCTACTACAAAAACAGTCGTAGTCAGAGGGGTGCTAGAAAACATGTAGCCCCGAGGAGCAGTGAAAGGAGTCTGGGAGAAGGTCATGGGGAAAAACTCAACAACTGGGGCCTCAAAGGCAGAAGATGACCAAGCTAATGGTCCAAAAGGTAGGGTAGCCATAGGAACAAGATACTGGGATGGTGGAGGTCCTCTAGATGCTAAGGTGAAGGTGGAGGCAGCAGAGATGTCGGGGACCGACATAAAGGAAGGGTACACTGAAACGGAGACCTCTTTCTAGACAGCAGAGGAAAGAGGCTCGCTGGTTTGCTAGGCCATGGCGGATCGTGAGCAAGTACGGATTGGACTGTGGTTGGGAACAAGAGGACGAATCCTAGGATGAGCTATCGACAAAGGTGATGGATAACTCGGGAGATGTGGTCAAAAAAAAATCAGGTTGCGCTGGGTGTCAGTGAAAGGTAGGAACCTCGAGCTCTGGCTAAGGAACTCACACATTGACTGGTACTATGGTATTGCAAAAATAGGAAACAAGTTAGAAAAGATGCAATGCTTATGATGGTATGAATGCTTCTAGTATGCGCTTTCTCACAATCTAGGAGTGTCCTACCAAGCCGTCTAATTCAGGTTCATACAAAGGTAAATGGGTCTCTGACTCAATGTTAGAAAGTAAAGGTTCCCGTTCTAAATCCTAGCCAAAGCTTAGGCAGTGAACGGGTGGTGTATTCGGGGCCTCGTCCTCTACCAAAGTAGTAGGTTGTATCCTCTACTAACACCGACACGCCCATGGACAAGAGGGGACATACCGATATCTCATCTCACGCCAAAGCCATAGAATGAGACATCGGGGAATGTCCTTCGCAAACTATATAGTGGAGTCAAGAGATGAGAAGATGCATACCCTATATGATGAGTGCAAAATATGCTTTAAGTCTTTTACTTGCAAATTTATTAAACCTTGGGGGAAAGTTTGCAATTTGTCACTAGTTTATCTTATTTATTTTTTTTTATTTTTTTTTATGTTTTTATTAACCAAAAGGGGAAGGAAAACATGTCTCTAATTTCCTAAACATGGCAAGTGCAAAAGGGGAAGAAAACACCCAAAGCAAACACCAATCAACATACAAAAAGCATGCACATATTATGTGCAAGAGTGGTGGCATAGCAAATGTGTAAAAAGAAAACACCCCTTATATAAAAGGCATGCATGTAAGGAAGACGCAACTTATAATACAAAAAGACAGCCAAAGCAAAGCATGGGAAACAAGCAAACAAGGAGAAAAGCTAGAGTAAACGAAAAAACCCAAAACGAAAGTCATGATCTAGTTATCCCCAACGGAGTCGCTAGTTCCTGTAACCATGCCGGCAACAACCTAGTGCATGGCGCGGGAGGCCAAATGTGCGAGGACCAGCGAAGTCACGGCAAAAGCGATAAAAATAATGATAAAAATGTGGAAGTCGCCAACTAGTCTACTTAAAAATAGGAGATGAGGAAAACTGTTTTAAAACATTAAAACTATGCAATAAAACCAATGGAAAAGGTCAACCATGAACCAAAGATTAGGCAAGGATCCCTATTACACACGGGAAAGGTATCAAGCACCTCGTGCACCCGAGAAATTGGTCTTTCATGGGTTTCTCGTTTACTTAGACGGAATGTTGGCTTTTCAGCCCTTTTTTTCTATACACCCAAGGGTGATATGCAATGCAACGCTATATGCAAGTGGTGCCTTGCACTAAACATGGGTAGAGCGACTGTAGGGTGTGTCCTAATGCTCTGAAGGTCACTCAAGTCGTGGATCAAACATCGGTGCAAAGATATCGCACGGATACAACTATAGATCCAATGAAATTGAGTGGCTAATGTCCTTGCTTTGCTATATGCAAAACCTAAGCTATCATGCATAAAAGAGGATGAAATCAGAATGGAGTCATCCTAATATATCTAGGAGGACACCCAAAGAAAACCAGAAGCAAAACAAATTAGGAACCATATTAAATATCAAGCCAAAAAGTCACTGTTGGTGCACTAAAAACAGGCAGATGCGCCAGCTTGGTGCGCCTACTTGGTGCGCCTACTTGGTGCGCCTCATAAGTGCTCCACTAAGTTTCGCCACCTAAGTGCTCCACTAAAGTGTGCTAACAATGTGTGCCACTAAAGTGAGATCCAGAAATTGCAGATCAGACAGTAAGCTAGACTGATGTGCCATGCGATATAAAATATTGCAAATATGCTTGAGACTGTCTGGAAACACATCCTAGACATCTAGAACACCTGATCACACATGAGTTTCCCCCTCTTCCATGAAGTCATAAAGGAAAGAGGGAACCCAAGACACCATAACGTGGGTCTTGTGCTCAAGGGCAATAAGCCTCACACAAGACCACACAATCCTACTTAGATGAAAATCATGAGGCTTTGTCTAATGCACAAAGTCAACACCAAAGCACATGCAAGAAGAACAACATAGACGCACACAACAAGAAGGGAAATGAATCCATCAAACTATTCCTATTGCATCTAGAATATGAGTCAAACGCAAACCCATCAAATATTGCACATCTCAAAAATTCAGTAAAAAGAGACAACGAGGCATGCATATATCTCATCCAACTATACAAGAACATAGCATGATTGGTATAGTTGCATAAAAATCATGATCCATATGAATATCATGCTCTATAAAGATGATCCAACAAGTATAAAATCAACATATTCATCATATAAGTCTTCTCTAAAATGAACCCATATTCATGAAAGGAAATCTAGCTATGAAAAGGTCTAGATGCCTACCTATTAGTGTGCTCTTGTACTCCTCCTCAAGTAGCTCGAGATGACCTTGATGGCTGAAGAAAATAGGGATATCCTTCCACCGAAACGGCCTCTAGGTGATGCAAAAGAAGGGGACTTTTGATAACTATGGATGAAGGGGCTTTTCCTATGCTAGGTGGATGATCTCCCACTCAAGGGTGAGCGTTCTTGGCTCTAGATAAAGCTGGGACGTGGGTGTTTGTGCTAGAAACAAAGGCTCTTCTTTTCTCTCTTCTTCCAATCTCTTTTTCCAATGACTACCAAGAGTTTATATAGGGAGTGCTAGGAAGTTCTAAAGGCTCAAGAGACCTCCCCAAAGACCAAAAGACAATGATCATTATACTGATAATGAACGAAAGTTACAGCAGATTAGGGGCATAATGTCTGAAGTTTCACTAGGCTAATGAACAGCCAGCAACCTAGAATCAAGTTGGTGCGTCACCTATGTGCACCAGCCAGGTGCACCTGGTTTGTGCGCTTGTTAGGTGTGCTAGGTAGGTGCTCTAGTTTAGTGTGCTTATTTAGTGCTCCAATAAGATGTGCCATGTTAGTGTACCAAGAATGCACAAGAAAGGTGTGCCATCTAACGATATCGGTCAAGTGTGCTAAGTAGGATGCTGGATTTAATTCTAAAGTCTAGTCCATGATTGTAGGTTAGTTTGATGCACTTGGAGGATTCTGTTTGGGAAGGCAAGATCTGAATTCATCGCCACTGGATCCACCAACAAGCCGCCTCAAAATCAGGGTGTCTACAACCAGCTACAGTGTAATTGAACTAGAGTCTTCGACCAGGGGCATGTCAGCTGCTCTTTGGTCAGATGACATGTATCATGTGCCTGACAGAACAACAGCTACAATGTAATTGAACCAGAGTCTTTGACCAGGGGCATGTCAACTGCTCTTTGGTCGAAGGTCACGTATCAGGCGCCTGACAGAACATCAACTTACTATGTAACTGAACTAGAGCTTTCGACCAGGAGCATGTAAGTTGCTTTGTGGAAGGGAGGATTGTTTTGAGAACGCTTGGTGCAAATTATCTTCCAAATGATGGTCAGGTGCACATTCTTATAAAGAAGTTACATTCATTAGAGCCAGGGCATCATTGGCATGTCACAAACACTCTGAATTCGCGACAACATTGGGCATAGACAACAAATCCTCAGCTCTTTCTACTGATATTCCCCACAATGGCGACGATCTAGGGTGCACTTGTACTTAAATAAGATCCTCTTGGCAAATCCTTTTGGCTAAACAGTTGGTTAGGACCCTACATCCTTGTCTCTATGATTCGCATCTGAAAGGACGGAGTTCAAAGACATTCTCCTTGACTTCGCTCCAAGATGGATGAAGTCCTTTCTCTCTGGATTCTCATTTTGGAAGAAACAAAACCCAGAGATATATCACTTAGGCTAATATCCTAAACTATCACTCAGGCTGATATCCTAAACTATCACTCAGGTTGATATCCTAAACTATCACCCAGGCTAATATGCTAAACTATCACCTAGGCTAATATCCTAAACTATCACTCAGGCTGATATCCTAAACTATCACTTAGGCTGATATCCTAAACTATCACCAAGGCTGATATCCTAAACTATCACTCAGGCTGATATCCTAAACTATCATTTAGGCTGATATCCTAAACTATCACTTAGGCTGATATCCTAAACTATAACCCAGGCTGATATCCTAAACTATCACTTAGGCTGATATCCTAAACTATCACCCATGCTGATATCCTAAACTATCACCCATGCTGATATCCTAAACTATCACTTAGGCTGATATCCTAACCTATCACCCAGGTTGATATCCTAAATTATCACTCAGGCTGATATCCTCAATTATCACCCAGATTGATATCTTAAACTATCACTTCGGCTGATATCCTCAACTATCAATCAGGTTGATATCCTAAACTATCACTCAGGTTGATATCCTAAACTATCTTTTAGGCTGATATCCTAAACTATCACTTAGGTTGATATCTTAAACTATCATTTAGGCTGATATCCTAAACTATCACCCAAGCTGATATCTTAAACTATCACTTATGCTGATATCCTAAACTATCATTTATGTTGATATCCTAAACTATCACTTTGGCAGATATCCTAAACTATCACCTAGGCTGATATCCTAAACTATCATTTAGGCTGATATCCTAAACTATCACTCAGGTTGATATCCTAAACTATCACTTAGGCAGATATCTAAAACTATCACTTAGGCTGATATCCTAAACTATCACTTAGGCTAATATCATAAACTAGCACTTAGGCCGATATCCTAAACTATCACTCGGGCTAATATCCTAAACTATCACTCGAGCTGATATCCCAAACTATCCGGTTGGCATCCGTCAAGTTGCCATATTCCCTTTAGTCAGTAAGTCTTAAACTTACCACATCATCTCTCGGTCGGTAGGTTTGAAACCTACCATGCCCCATTCGATCCTTGCTCAGAGAATTTTGTATCGATGGTGCCCCCTTTGGTCGTGCTCCAAATAGAGTACACCAATCTCCTTCAGTGGACCGATACCTTGGACTGCCCAATGGGCATCTGTCAAGGTGTCTATCCTGTTAGTCAACAGGTCCAGTATCTTGTCGTGCCCCATTTCTCTTACGCTGGTATCCTGAACTACCCGGGCAATACTTGTGGTGCCCAATGGATTCCCCACCTGCCTTGTTCCTTCCCCCCTTTTTTGGGCTAGTAGCCCAAACTACCCGGATGACCTCTGTGGCCAGTCACTTTTCGGTCGGCAAGCATCGTGAGTCTTGTCCGGTGCATTTCTCGACAAGTGTGATAACCAGTCATGTCCTTTAGGAGCTGATTGCTCGTCAACTTGTGATCCTAGGCTACATGAATCATCTAGTAATAGACATCATAATCCACATATGGCATTCATTCACCATGCACCATCATTTCATTAGTACATATTATTCATCAGCAATCGCAGTCACCTCAGCATCAACACTGGTGTTTGGTGTCGGCATCTGTCATTAGTATTAGTTTCTGTGATTTCGGCTTCATTTGTGGCATTTTGGATGGTAGGACAAGACTTCTGGTGCAATCACCAACTAGGTAGCTGGATGCTAGTAGCTAACACTTTCTTGTAGCTTCGGGCGAGGTGTCTTTGTCAAACCTGAGTAGCGATCTCCTCCTCCTGTTCTCTTTTCCTTGTAAGAAGGGGCAAGGTGTCTTTGTCAACCCTGAGTATCGGTCTCTATTCCATTCGTCCTCCGACGTCGCTTAGGGAGGGGAATCTATAGACACCCCATATGATTGCAATAGGACCTTAAACACTGAAACTAACCTAAATCAAATTCAAAATCCAAAAACCTAATTCAAAATCTTAGAATTAATCGAAACCCTAAACCTAATCCAAAACCCTAAAACTAACCCAAAACTTAATCCAAAACCCTAAATTTAATCCAAAACCCTAGGATTAGTTCAAAATCCTAAATAAAGCCCTAAATCAAACCTTAAAACCTAATCTCAAACCCTAACAACCTTAACCACTTCCCACTTCACCATAATAACCCTAACTACTTCCCACTTCACCTTAACAACCTTAACCACTTCCAACTTCACCTTAACAACCTTAACCACTTCCCACTCCACCTTAACAACCTTAACCACTTCCCACTCCACCTTAACCACCTCCCACTCTAACCATAACAACCTACCTAGCCATTACAGGCTGGCAAATACCCCTCTAATTGCAAGGGAAGAGAAGGAAGAAAAGGAGAGAAAAAATTTTAGAAAAATTGAGAGGAGAGCCAACAAGGTGTTTTCTCTCAACCAGAGCAACCAGAGAGGTCTAGGATCAGAGAGGAAGCTCAGAGAAAGGAAGAAATCAAGTTTCAGGCCATCTCTGGTGAGCTTTGGTGACCTCTGGCGGTCATCTCCATTGCCAACTCAGGTAGTCTCCCATCAGACTTCAATTTTCTTCAAAAATGATTTCCTAGATCCTCCTCCTTCTTCCTCAACCGATTCCAACAGTGCTAGGTGGCTACCCTGGCCAGAATCGAAGTTTCAGGGATCACTAGACGTGTTTTCCGGCGACATAGGTGGGGGCACTAATCCAGTGGATGATTCGTGCCTAGGTGTGCTCGATCCTCCCAACACAGTCCCCCTCTTGCTTCTTTGATCCCTTAGACGCCACTTCAAGCACTCTGGAGGTCACCAGGAGTCGTCGCCGGAATCATGCTCCGTCATCGTCGTCGAGAAGAAGATGAACAATAGATCGCGATCGAGTGCCTCCCACCTTGGAGTGCCTCTCCGACCCCCCAGACGTGTTCCTCTGCTCTTCCTCAAGCCTCCAGAGCAACCAGAACCTTGAATCAAGCCTTGAGTTGCCTCCACAATTGTTGTTGTCGGAGCACCGCTGAAGCTCGATCGGGAGGTGAGGATATGGCATTCTTCTGGCTTCTAAATGATGGAAAATCATCCTCTTTGCTCTCCCAATCTTTCTGGAGCCTTGGACCACCGCACTGCAGCCTTCGGAGTCACTTTCTTCCTCAGTGCCGTCGTCTGAGTCGAGTCAACGAGGAGGAGGGTGGGTAGCTGACCTAGACTGTCAAGCCCTCGATCGAAGCCGTCAGATCTCTCTCCTTTTCTTCTTTCTTGCTCTCAGTGAGCTTTAATGCCCGATCAGACATCGAGATGCCCCGGAAGGGCATCCCAGATGGTCGTCGACGACGAGGCTCTGTCGCCGGCGGCCGTCGAATGTTTCTTTTAAAAAAAGTAAAAAATATAGTTTTCTTTTAAATAAACTCTGTGATCTATCTTTTATTACATTTAGATCCATTTTTCTTACATTCAAGCTCCTGCACATGTTTTTTTAATCATTTTAATGATGTTTGCTTTGAAATATTGTAGTGTGACCCTTGTGTTTTTTTATTAATGTTTTCCAAACATTAAAATTTGACATAAACTCTCTGATTAACTTTTCATACATTTCAAGTCCAGTATTTTGCATAGAAAACTGTGAGCTTTATTAAAAGCATTCTGAATACATGTTTTTCTATCACAATTGCAAATTAAACCCTAGGAATTTAAATATTTACTAAGATGTGTTCAAAAATTGCATTTTTAACCTTGAACTTCACTGATTTCACACTGAATGCATATTTTCTATGGTAAAATTACAAAATAGTCTCTGAATTTCAAGTTTTCAAACTTAGGACCATTATCTTGCACATTTAACCCTGAATTTCTTCAGAATTGCATTAAATACATATTTTACTAACAAAATTGCATATTGAACCCTAAGAATTCTGATTTCGACCAAAAACGCATAGTTTTGCATATTTGACCCCTAAATTCTTCCAAATTGCATAAAGAATGTTTTCTCAAGTATTTTTGTTGATTTAGCCTTAGAATTTTCAGCCTTCATTCAGAACATGTGAATTTTGCATAAAATCCCTTGGAATTTACACTTTTCACTCACACATGCATATTATACATTTTGCACCCATTTTTCATGCATATTTTCTCATGTCCACTTCCTTGCATCATGCACACATTTCCAACTCATTTCAAACTCGATTTACACATTGTTTCTCAGATTTCTTTCGATTTTTCACGATTTTGATTTGATTTGAATTTCCATCACCCGAGGGCATACATTAACAGGCTTGACAATGCCGACATTTTCCCGAATGAGGATTATTTTTCTTGAATTTGATTTTCTTAGATTTCTTTGAGTTTTCACTGATTTACGCAATGCTTTCCGA
Organism: Posidonia australis; assembly: GCA_024699735.1. Lineage (NCBI taxonomy): Eukaryota > Viridiplantae > Streptophyta > Magnoliopsida > Alismatales > Posidoniaceae > Posidonia > Posidonia australis. The sequence continues at coordinate 2,891 of JAMKQA010043862.1, read as the reverse complement.
GAATTCCCGATTTTCACGATTTTCCTTATCGCTTAAGGGCATACAGTAAAGTGGCATTTTCAATGCCTACATTGTCCCTCGGATTACCCCAACAGCAGCAGAAGACCAAGCAGGTCGTCTCAAAGGTGGGGTAGCTACAGGGATACAGAACTGGGGTAGCGGAGGCCCTCTAGAAGCTAAGGCAAAAGTGGAGGCAGTAGTGACAATTGGAACAGAAACAAAGGAAGGGTACACCGAAACGGGGACCCCCTCCTGAACATCAGGGGAAAAGGGCTAGCTTGTATGCTAGGCCATGGTGGATCGCGATCAACTACAGATCGGACTGCGGCTGGGAATGAGAGGAGGGATCCTAGGACGAGCTATCGTCGAAAGTGACAGATAACTCAAGAGACGTGGTCAAGAATGGGGTCGCAACGAGAGTCAGTGAAAGGAAAGGTCTCTAGCTCAGGCTAAGGTAACTCGTACGCTGACAAGAATTCTATGCACATAAACAAACAAGTTAGAAGAGATGCAATGTTTATGGTGGTATGAGATGCTAAATGCATGAATGCCTCTAGTATGCGCTCCCTTGCAACCTAGGGGTGTCCTACCAAGCCGTCTACTACAGGTTCACACAGGGGTGAATAGGTCTCCGACTCAAGGTTAGAAAGAAATAGGTCCCCGTTCTAAATCCCAGCCAAAGCTTAGGCAGTAAACGGGTGGTGCGTTTGGGGCCTCGTCCTCTGCCAAAGCAGTAGGTTGTACCCTCTACTAACACCCACACGACCCCGGACAAGTGGGGACACACCTGATATTTCATCCCACGCCAAAGTCATTGGATGAGACACCGAGAAATGTCCTTCGCAAACTGTATAGGCAGACTCAGGAGATGAGAAGATGCATGCCCTATATGATGAATGCAAAGTATGCTTTAAGTCTTTTACTTGCAAGTTTATTAAATCGTGGGGGAAAATTTGCAATTTGTCACTAGTTTGCCTTATATTTTATTGATTTTGGTTTTTATATTTTCATTAACCAAATGGGGAGAGAAGACATGTCTCTAATCTCCTAAACATGGCATATACAAGAAGGGAAAGAAACATGCAAATCAGCCATGAATTAACAAACAGAAGCATGTGTAGGTTATGTGCAACAGTGGTGATATAGCAAATGTGTAAAAAGAGAACACCCATTATACAAAGGCATGCATAAAATATAAAGGAGATACAACTTATACTACAAGGAGAGAGCATAGCCAAGCATGGCAATAAACAAGCAAGGAGAAAAGCCAAAGCAAACGAAAAACCCAAAACAAAAGCCGAGATCTGGTTATCCCCAAGGGAGTCGCCAGTTCCTGTAACCATGCCGGCGACAGCCTCGGGATTGGCCCGAAAGGCCAAATGTGTGAGAGTTGGCAAAGTCACGGTAAATCAATAAAAATAATGATAAAAAAGCAGGAGTGACCATCTAGTCTTTTTAAAAACGGAAGACAAGGAAAACCGTTTAAAACATTCAAATCATGCAATAAAACCAATGGAAAAGAAGGTCATAAACCAGAAAATTAGGTAAGGATCCCTATTACGCACGAGGAAGGTATTAGGTACCCTCGTGTGCCAGAAAATCGGTCTTTCTATGGGTTTCTCGTTTACTTATATGAAATGTCGACTTTTCAGCCTTTTCTGTACGCCCGAGGGCGATATGCAATGCAATGCTATATGAGTGGTGCCCTATGCTAAACATGGGTGCATGAGTTGTAGGGTGTGTCCTAATGCTCAGAAAGGTCACTCATGCAATGGGTCAAGCACAGGTGCAAGGATATTGCACGGATATAATCAAAAGATCTAACAACATCGAGTGATTTTCATCCTCGCTTTACTATATGCAAAACATGATCTATCATGCATGAAAAGGGTAGAAAACAGAATGGGGGCTTCCTGATATACCCAGGAAGACAACCAGAGAAAACCAAAAGCAAATCCAAACAGGAAACATGCTAAATACCATGCCAAAAGCTGTTGTGTGCAATAGAAAATAGGCAGGAGTGCCTGTTTGGTGCACCATACTGGTGCCCCAGTCTGGTGCGCCACCTATGTGCCCTACTGAAGCCAGGAAAGTGTGCCAGAGGAAATCATAAATCCGACAGTGAACCAAAATGCCATGCAATGTAAAATTCTTGTAAACTTGCAAACTCAACAGAAAATGCAACATGAGTATCTTATCAAAATCCAAACAAGAAAACACAAGATGGGCCTTGTGCTCAAGGGTTGTATGCCTCACACAAGACCACACCATCCCTATGCTAAGTAAAAACAACAAGATTCAGCCATGCTATCTAGATCTGGATCATGGACTGATGCATAAGAACCTCCCAAATAGGAGTTCATGGGGCAATCATCTCACTAGATTTCAGCAACTGGCTGAATATGCAATATGCAAAAAAGTCTTAAAACAGTGTCATCCAAGACTGAAATCATGCATGCAAAGACATGCCATATCAGAGAATACACACCATAAAAATCAAAGTCAAACACACACGGGAAAGCATGCAGGTTATGGTGCGAAGATGATGATTTATACTCTGACCAGACTGGTGCACTAGGATGGTGTGCCAGGATGGTGGTCTGGTTAGGTGCGCCACCCTGGTGCGCCACCTTGGTGCTCCAGTGTGGTGCACTCCAGAAAATCTGAATCAGACTGTTGTTTGATTTTAGATTCTGGTCCAAATGCAAGAGATGAAATGTGCTTTATCTTAACCAGATCGATTATTCAGATGGTAAAAAGCTGAAATATGATGAAAAGCAAGCAATGAAAGTCCTTTATATCATTTATCTTAAATCATGCAAGATCATGGGTTAAGGGCTGAAAATATTGCATTGTAGATTCTAAAGAGCATGCAATGAGCTAATGAACTT
>JAMKQA010043861.1:0-11462 GCA_024699735.1 Posidonia australis | reverse complement strand
GTAGAAAGCCTACCTCTTATGATGTTTCCTTCTTGAAATATAGGAAATGAGAAGATCCTTGTTGCTTTGGAAGGACCAAGGGTGCTTTAGGCTGCAAGGGGGAGCTCCAGAACACAAATATTGGTTATTGGGTGGAAGGAGGAACTCATGCAAAAACTTGCTTTAGTGCAGATCTGTTTCTCAGATTTCAGCACCAGAGTTTTTCTCCCAAAAAGTTGTCCTTGGAATGGCTACTATGGAGGTCCTTTTATAGGGATCTATGGATGGGTAACTCAAGAGAAATAAAGGGTCTTGCAAACGAAAAGCCTCGAATATTCGTTGGCACATTCGTTTGCAAGGGTAACAGCCCGGAAGGTGGAAGGTCAACAGCCGCAGCTGGGCGCCTGATTGGTGCGCCACCTTGGTGCGCCCACCCACCTCACAGATTTTCTGGTTGGGGCTCTGGCTAATGGGTTTGGGGCTCGGTTCAAGGGCTGATCACATCCAAAGCAACATAGACACTCATCTCCGGGTCACCTCAAAATCGGGGTGTCTACAGGATGTTGAGAATTGCACCTAAATAATTTCCTGAAAACTCAGCATCTAATGTGCAAAATTCACAAAAAAGGAAAGATCATAGTTAAAATGTGCTCAAAAAGTCTTATCTTAGTGCTAGGATGAAGGATTTAAAGAAAATGTGTCTCTGTGGTGTGACATGTGTGAAAATTGTACTTTTGGTAATTTCTTGAAAATTTAGGGTCTACTATGCAAAATTCACACATAATAGTGCAAATCTGACTCAAATGTGAAATCATAAATTCATTTATGTTGCAAACATGGTTTTTGATGAAAACACTATTCAGGTGGTGATTTACAAGCACATGTGATCAATAAATGTGAAACATACCAAAATATGATTTAAAATACCATTAAAACCATGATTAATGATTTAAGAAAAGATTTAGGGGCCAGGATATAAATGTTCCTGTCCAGAAAACATTATGGATTGAGTTCTGGGGCTAACTTGCAAGATTTCAGGACCAAAATGTGATAAAAATCATGTTTTTTTACATGATTAGTGTAATTATGGATGAGTTTAAGGTTATGAATGCAAATTTTACAAAGAAAATTCATTTCAAAGAACTATAGGGGCAAAATGCAAAATTTCAGGACTTAATTATGAAGAAAACATGATTTCAAGGACTTAATTGTAAGGAAACAAATCTTTATAGAATAGCAAATGAAAATAAGAAAGTTCAGGGGACATGATGAAACATTTATAGAAACAGAATAAAGAAACAAAAGTTATTTAAAATTACAAGGGCTTAAATATAAAAATACAGGACCTAAATGAAATACTTTAAGGACTTAAACATAAAAACCTAAAACACACTAGACCTAAACTAAAAACTACCCTTCAAAGTTTGCTGACGCCCAATTTCCGACGAGGACTCCTGTGGGCCTTCGACGGTGGCTCAGCGACTAGAGGGTTCCAGTGATAGTTAGGGAAGTTAGATGGAGGCACGACGGAGCTCTCCAGCGTATCGGGCGAGTCTGGTAGGGCCTGGGGTGCTCTCCCTGTCTCGAGCACCGGTGAAGAGTCGGTCGGCGTTGAGGACGATGATGGCGAGGTGGTTGGACGTGGAGCAGTTGCTCGGATGGCGCGGTGAGGACCGGAGGGGCATCAAAGGACCACGAGGAAACTTCCAAGAGCATTGGGTCTAGTCGAGGGTGGCTGAGTAGCTCCACCCATCCTGAACGCCAGCGATTGGTGCGGGTGAGCTCGGGGTGGCGTTGCAGAGGAGGAGGCGGTCGAGCGGGGTCCGATGAGTCTTCAACGAGCCACAAGGATGCTTCCGGAGATAATGGTTTGAGCTGGGAACGGTCTAAGGTCCTCACCCCCTCAATGGGTCAACAACAGCGGCCAGAGATTGCAGGGGTGCCGGTGGTGCTTCCCTTGGCCACGGGAGGCCAAGGAAGCTTCTTCTAAGCTACGAGGCTCAGAGAGGTGGAGGAGAAAGAGGGAGGAAAGGGAAGGAGAGGCCCAAGGGGCCTCACCTGAGCCTAGGAGGCCACTACCCTCGTCGGTGGTGGTGAACCCACCACTGGAGGAAGGGGAAAACGGTGAACAGGGCCTGTACACCCAACGAGAGACAACTAAAGGTTAGGGGGAGATTCTACGGACCTATGGGAAGCTTTTTGGGATTAAAAGAAGGGGAAGGAGTACCTGGGTGGTGGTCTTGTCTTTCCTGGCGAAATTCCATTGCGATGCTCCTTTAGTCCGATGACTGGCAACGGTGGTTAGGAGGCTCTGGTGTCTTGTAGGAGGGTTGAATGAGGTGTCTTGAAGGTGGGGGTTTGCCTGGTCTTCTAGGGCTCGAATGAGGGTCTCTCAAGTTTTCTCCTCTGGTCTCCGGTGCTCCCTCCATTCAGTGTCCCTTCCTCCTCCTTTCCAGTCAGTTTTTTTGGGCCTTAAAAAATGGTGCCAGACGGGAGGTTGCTGGTGTAGTGATCATGCCTTGCGGTTGGGCATTCGTGGGGAAGGAGGGATGGGAGAGCGGGTGTAGTTGAGGTCGTCAGAATATTTTTTGTTTTCCTAAAGTTTGTGATTGAAGAAGAAAATGGATGTATTGGGCTGAATGGGCATGTGTATTGGGCTTTTGTTTTTTGGGTTTTTCTTTGTTTTTGTTTTTAGGGATTTTTTAAGGGGTTTTGGGTGTTAGATTTAGGTTTTTAATTTGGTTTTGATTAAATTTGGTTTTGTGATTTTTAATTGATTTTGTTATTTTTAAGGTTTAATTAACAAATTTTAAAATAGAGATTCTTTGGATTTTAATTTAAATTAGGGTTTTGAGTTTACTTAAGTGATTTTGAATTAGGGTTTTTAGGGTTTTGAGTTTTTGGTTTTTAATTAGGTTTATGATTTTAACTAAGTTTTGATTTTGTGATTTTAATTTAAGTTTTAATTACTTGGTTTTAGATTAAATTTTTTTAGGATTATTGTGTTTCTTCTAGGGTTTTTGTATTTTAGTATTTAGGGATTTTAAAGTTTCATCTAACTTAGGTTTTTTGTGGTTTTAATTAAATTCTTTTGATTTTGTGATTTAAGGTTTAATTAATTGGCTTTAAATTTGAATTTTATTTTTTTTTAGGGGTTTTTTAGGGTTTTGGATTTTAATTAGAGTTTTGAGTTTAAATTAGGGTTTTTGGGTTTTAATTAAGGGTCTTTTAGTTTAGTTAGGGTTTTTATTGTTTGATTAAAGTTTTATAGTTTAAATTAGGGTTTTTAGCTTAATTAAGTGACTTTAAATTAGGGGTTTTTCCTAGAATTTAAATGGATTAAAGTGGTTTAAATGGATGTTATTTGATTTTGACTTTAATTAGGGTATTCACTTGATTAATTAGGGTTTTAAATGTTTTAAATGAGTTTTATTTGGCTTTGATTCTTAATTATTGGTTTTTGCTTTGATTAGGTTAGAGTGGGTTTATGTGGGCTTAAGTGGGCTTGAGGGTTTAGGGTTTTGGTAGAATTAGGGTGTAACACCCTTATCCTAGGCACGCTACCAAAACATAGTATCAAGCATAATTACACTAATTACATAAACATTAAATAACTGTAACTAAGGCTCACCTTCAGGATCACAATGTGCAGCTAGAAGCTCCAACTCCTGCACCGGAACTCGACTGCACGCGGTCTGCACATGAAAATAAAATAAGCACGCGTGAGTGACATCTAAGTCACCCAGTACACGCCCTAAACATACAAACTACAAAATCTCGGCAAAACCATAAAAACTCATTTCTTTTGTTTTCAAAACTTGGTTTTCTTTTTGAAAATCCTCTTTTCTTTTACGAGAAAATCATTTGGGAATTCAATCCGAAATCCATGCTTTTTCAAAAGCCATGTTCTTTTCTTTCCTCAAAACATTTGGACTCATTCCAAAACCACATTCTCTTTCAAAAACACACCTTTGCATTTCTTTTAAAACCTTTGGAATTCATTTTCCAAAACATATCTTTTCAATACTTGGGATTTCTTCCCCAAAATCACACTTTAAAATTCACAATTCTGACCAGATCCAGTCTAAAACACAGTGCCTCACGGCTCAAAATCAAATCATAAATACAGGCTGGCAACTGGTAAAAACACTATCATCATTTCATTTCAAGATCTTAGGACTAGTTCATAAGTCCAATCCTGACCAAACCATATTTCTTTCTCTTTATTCATTTCCACTTTTCTTTACTGTTGTTACCTTGATCAGGGGTAACCAAGCGCACAAGCAGTCTTCCCCTACCTTCCTGCACTGTCCCGGTGAAATTCCCTGTGCGGGATGTCACCGCCCTGGCCACCGGCCTCAATTTCATTTTCATATGTGCACGTCGATACGTCTTTGTCTGACACCCCATCGGTGACCCGAACAACTAGGTCCAATGACCTAGGCTCAGCCTACACCATCGATAACTCGAACAACTAGGCTCAAAAACCTAGGCTCAGCCTACACCGTCACGAGCTCGGTGACCCGAATAGCTAGGTACAACGACCTAGGCTAGCCTACACCATCGGTGACCCGAACAACTAGGCTCAAAAACCTAGGCTCAGCCTACACCATCTCAAGCTCGGCAGCCACATTATTAGTGTTCCATTTCAAAACTCTTTCAACTTTCTTTTCAAACCATTTTTCATTTCATTCTTTTCGTTGTAGGACTCCATTTCCTTGCAACACCAGACCCTCCACTAGGGCCTCAACTCAAGCCATGAAAACCATGATTAAAATCATAAATTGGGTCTCATGCCCAAAACCACACAAAATCATCCTTTTCATTCATTTATGGGATTAAAACCCAAAATCACACCCAAATCTATTTATTTGTGTTCCACATTCTTCCATGTCATTACACGGGGAAAACATTATTAACACATACTCAACACACCATTAAACTATTTATTCTTCATTTAAAATCATATTTATTCATACAAGGTTCAGGGCAAAAATGGTAGACTGAATCTCAGGTTCGGTATACCGAAGATCCCTGGTTCGGTATACCAAAAATTTTCGATATACCGAAAACCCCTAAATTGGTCAATCGGGTGTTTTCGGTCTACCGATAACAGGTATCTGGCTAAATCTGCTAGGATTTCGGCATACCGAATTCCCCGCAGACAGGACACACCCTTGTTTCGGGCGACGGAATTCGCCCAAAGTGGGAGTCCCGATCGGACCCCCCAAATATACATCAAAAATTTCTATAAAATCATAAGGAGTAGACCCTTGAGTCTACTTCAAAACCCCTCAAACCATTCATGATTCCATCCACCACACAGTTCATACGAAAATCATAAGGGGAAGGGGCTCAAGAACGGCTATTGTAGCCTTCAACCCCAAAATTGCATTTCCCCCACAAAAACCAATCCTAACCACATGATATCTATATTCTCATGCTATATAACACATTACCATTCATTTCATGATTTTTCCACAATTTTCATGCATTTATTCTATTTCCATGCAATTAACCCATTGTTAATGAAACACTAAATAGAGGAGGGGAAAGGGGTCACGTACTTGGCTCAGCCCTCCGGTGACCCTTCCGCACTCTAGCGAACCTCCTCGTGCCCCGACGAAGCCTCCTTCCTCTCCCTCTTCTTCCTTGCGTCGCGGCTCCCCTCTTCCACGCGCCTCTGCATCTCTTATCCCCTCCTCCTCCTGCACCACGCCAGCCGCCCATCGAGTCGGAGATGACGGCGAGGCACGGGTCGCTGGATGGTGGTGGCACAGGCTGAGTAGGGTGAAGGGGAAGAATACGGGTGTGTCGTGGGCTCGTGAGTGCGAGAAAGAGAAAGAGAAAGAAAGAAAAGAGGAAAGATTGGGCATGTAAACCAAGGCGACTGTGCATCCTCAAATCGGACTCTACATTGGTCCCAAATCACAACCAGATGCTTAGAAAGCCAACCACAAGCTCACACATCCAAGAAACAACATATTATCCATTCATAAACAATTTAAGCAATATAACAATTAATTACATGGTTTATAATTAAAATGGATAATCAGGCCCAGTTGTCACATAGGGTTTAGGTGTGGTGGTTGCAACTAGAGCATCTTTCTAGAGGAGCTTGCTACCAAGTGACTGCAAAATTGGGATGTCTACATCGGAGCTACCTGAACTACTAGCACTTGGAGAATCGAAGAAAGAGAACAGGGAGGTAAAAGAAGACTTACCCTTTCCTTTGGGACAACTCTCCAGAAACTTTTGATGCTCCGCCTTGAAGCGATAAGCCATCCCAACCATGTCCTCTACTATCTGGCACCGACAGCCCATCACCTTCACCGTAGCCTTGGGTTCAAGACGTCCAGAAACCGCTGCACCAGCTTTTCCTTAGACTCATAGGCAGGAGCAAAACGTTCTAGCCGGGCGAACTCAGTCTCATACTCGAGCACCGACATCATGCCCTACTCTAGACTTCAGAAATCTCGGTGAAGCTGCACCTTCACATGAGCGGGAAAATAATTGTCATAGAAGGCCGCCTTGAAATCATTCTACTGGATGCTACTAGTGACTGAGTCTGGGAACTTCAACCACCTCACAAACTTCCACCACCTATCTGCCTCACTATCCAGCAGATTGGTCACTAGCCGCACCCAATGCTCCTATGGGCATGCCATACTCTCCATCATCTTCACCACCTTCTCCAACCAAGCCTCGCTCTCCTCAGCGCTGACCTTGTCCTTGAACAACAACGGACAAAGCTTCGTGATCTGGTTCAGCCACTGGTCACTCACTAGCACTACTCATGTTGATCGCGTGAGAGATCCCATGTGCCAAACCCCTCAGTTCCGCATGAACCTCCTTCCATCCGCCTACGTCCTCTCAAGGCTCGGTCTCCTCGATAGGGGCCTTGCCCTAATGCCCACGAGGAGGCATCCTGCTGAAGAAAGGCAAAGTTCCTGCACCATAGACAAAACAACAACCAGAAACCACGATGAGATCAAGTGCATACTCTACTATGCAAGCAAAACTTTTGGAGTCTCTAGACCGGACACCCTAGGTGTAGTACAACCTAGTGAACCTGGAGCTCTGGTACCAAAACTGTAATGCACCACATTTTCCACAATAATTTAAATCAATTTAAATTATGGGAAAATTAAAGCCAAATAGAAAATATCTAACTACCAGGAACCTCTGTGTGTGGATAGGAGACACCAGACTATATGCACTACACTAAACCTCTGCATGCCTACACCTGCAAACCAAACAAATGAGGAAAACGCATGAGCGATAGGAGTGACCTAGTACGCACCCCAAGGAAACTACGGAAAGTAAATCATAATTACTTTTCTTTTAAGTTCATTTCGCAAACCATTTCTCAAAACCTCACATACCAGGCTCACACCAACCAAAACCACAATCGGGGCTCTACTAGCCCAAAACCACAAGCGAAGGCCCTCAATGGCCAAAACCACACACATAGTGAGTTGGGAAGCTCGATGCCAGGAAACCAAACTTTGGCCACATGCAGTCCGTCGAGGAGCAACCACAGCATTCTGCACTGCCACAGTGATGGCCACCCAGTACAGGAGCGTTCATCATCCCGCGATTCTCCCTCTCTAGAGAACCCTCAAAAAGCCAACCCCTCTTTGGGAAGGTTGTCCTGTAATTATCTATATTAATTGTAAATCATGTAATTAGTTGTAATATTGTGTAAATGGTTTATTAATTGATAATCTATTGTTTCTTGTGAGTGTGAGGGTTTGGTTGGCTTTCTGTGCACTTGATTGCGATTTGGGACCAATGTGGGGTCCAATTTGAGGATGCACAGTCACATCAGTTCGCGTGCCTGTCTTTCCCTCTTTTTTTTCTTTCTTTCTTTTTCTCTATTCCTCACGAGCCACACCATTCCTGTCTTCTTCTTCCCTTTCTCCAACCTGTGCCACCATGAGACGGTGGCCCGTGCCTCCCCGTCTCTTCCGATGTGATGGTGGCAGCGCCATGTGGGAGGAGGAGGAGATAAGAGGAAGGAGGAAGTAATGGGAGGAAGCTAGGAGAGAAAGAAGAAGAGAAACGGTGTTTGAGCCAGAGGGAGAAGGAGCAACGCCGGTGCTAGAGGATGAGGAGGAAGAGTTAAGCCTTGTGCACCGCCATTGTGGGTCACTGGGGTCGCGTCGGAGTACAGTGTAGTCGTCGGAGTACCATTGGAGGTACGCATTCTCTCTCCCCTCTGTTCTTCTCTTACTGCATGCCATGTTAAATGCATGAAAAATGGGGTAAAATGCATGTAAAATCGTAGAAAAATAATGGAATTGATAAGAATGAGTTGAATAGTATGAATATGTTGATATCATGCAGTTAGTATGAAATTTTGTGGATTTATACGAGATTTAGGGATGCACGCTACAGTAGTCGTTAATGAGCTTCACCCCTTTGTGATTTTCATATGATTTGCATAGTTAATGGATTGATGAATGGTTTATAGGGTTTTGAAGTAAACTCAAGAGTCTATACCCTGTGATTTATTTGTGTTTTATGATGCTTGTTTGAGGGGTCCGCCAGAGGATCCTGCTTCCAGCGAATGAAGGGTGATTGGTCAGGGCCGTGTACAGAACATGGGAGATTCGGCATACCGAATGCCTGCTAGATTGTAAATAGGGGTCCAGTTTTGGTAGACCAAAACCCATCGGTCGATTGAAACAGGAGGTTTCAGTATACCAAACATATTTGGTATACTGAACCAGTGATTTTCGGTATACCGAATTTTACAGAATTTTAGTTCGGTTTGCCGTTTTTATCCCCTGGCCCATATAAATAAATGGGCATAAATGATGGAAATAAATGGTTTTAAAGGGTCAATGAGCATGTGTTAATGGTGTTTTCCCCATGAAAAGGACATGGAGAAACATGGAACCCAAATAAGTAAATTTGGGAATGGTTTTGGGTTTTAGACCCTAAAATTGAATAAAAGTGATTAAATGTGTGGTTTTTTGGCATGAGTCCAATTTATGATTTTAAAACATGGTTTTAAATGATTTGGGTTGGGACCCCAGTAGAGGGTCATGTGTTGCTTGGAATACGTTCCTTCAACAAAAAAAAAAGAATGAAACAAAGATGGTTTTGAAAAGGAAACCTTAAAGAGTTTTGAAATTGAAGCACTAATAATGTGTTGAAAAACCACGGGAGTTGGTGTCGACAATGAGGTAGGAGTATGAGACTCCAATGAAACCAATTGTCAAATACGACTGTGGTTGCCAAGCTTGAGATGGAGTAGGCTGAGCCTGGGTGTTCGGGTCACCGAGCTCGTGATAGTGTAGGTTGGGCTTAGAAATATGAGACCTAGGTGTCCGAGTCACCGACGGTGTAGGATGAGCTTGGGTTATTGAACCTAGTTGTTCCGGTCACAGATGGCCGTCAGATAAAGACGTATCCCCATGCATTTATAAAAAGAAATAGAAGCCAGTGGGCCAGGGCGGTGTCCTCCCGCACTAGGAATTTCATCGTGGCAGTGCAGAGAGGTAGGGGAAATGGTGTCCTCACCTACTGCTTGTGTGCCTAGTTACCCCTGATCAAGGTAACATCAACAAGTAAAGTGGAAAAGAAAAGAAAAGTATGTGATTTTGTGAAAATGAAAGAAAATGGTTTGGCTAGGATTGAACTTGTGAATGGTCCTAAAATCCTAGAAATGAATATGAATTGTGTTTTAACTAGTTACCAGCCAATGTTTGTGATTTTAGTTTTGAGCCCGAGAGGCATTATGTTTTAGGCTGGATCTAGTCGGAAATATGGATTTTTCAGAATGTGAGAAAGGTTTTGAAAAGTACAAAAGAGAAAGAAAAGATGAGTTTTGGGAAAATGTGGTTTTGGAAACGAATTCCCAAATGTTAAAAAAAAAAGAATAGGAAAGTGAATTTTGAGAAAAGCATAGTACTAGGAGTAGATTCCCAAGTGATTTCAAAGAAAAAGGAAATAATGTTTTAAAATTGGATTTTCGAAAGAAAACCAAGTTTCATAAATTAAAAATTGTATTTTTAGCGTTTTTGTCGGAGTTTTGTTGCTTGTGTGTTTAGGGCGCGTACTACGTGACTTAGATGTCACTCACGCGTGCCTTGTTTGATTTTCAAGTGCAGATCGTGTGTAGTCGAGTTCTGATGCCGGAGTTAGAGTTTCTAGCCACACATTATTTCCTAGAGGTGATCCTTAGTTACAGTTATTTAATTTTGCTGTAATTAGTGTAACTTTGCTTATGATACGGTGATCTTGGTAGCATGCCTGGGATCAAGGTGCTACACTGGTAGAGCCTCGGTTGTGGTTTTGGCCAGTGTGGGCTTGGTTTGTGGGGTTTTAGCGGAATGATTTGTGAAATGAATTTAAAAGAAATTTAATTATGAATTCTTTTCCATCATTTTTCGTGGGGTGTGTGCTGGGTGACTTTCGTCATTTATGTGTTTTCCTCGTGTTTTAGGGTTGCAGGTGCAGGTATGCAGAAGGTTTAGCATAGGGCATATAGATCGGAGTCTCATAGCCGCACACACAGGTTAATAGTAGTTTGGTATTTTTCTATTTAGCTTTAATTTTCCTGTAATTTAATTTATTTAAATTATTATGGGAAAATTTGAGGCACTACAGTTATTTTGGTATATTTTGTGGAATTTTTAATGGCTTCTAGTGTGCTTGCCCGTTGTTCCCAAAAAGGGTGATTTTTGAGTCATCTGGTTTTCAGCGTCTAATCTGTCTGTAAGTGCTAAAGTTGTGGATTGGTCCCGTGGACCCAACCCATAGATTTCCACTACAGACCTGACCCATGGATTGGTATCACAAGTTAGTTCCATGGTTCACCACAGTAGTTAGGGTCAATTCAAACCCAACTGTGGCAGTTGCGACTAGTTTTGTGATGGATTAAAATGGATTGATTCATGATTTTGATTCTAGGGTTAATTTTGAGATGTAAAATGTTTTGAAAATCATTTGAAAATGATGCATATGGTTTTAAAAGGAGTATTCGTTGTTTTTGTACGGAGCCATGTAGTCGTACAATCGTACTGATAGACCAGGGGTGTTTGATACCTCTAAAAGGTTGGATGCGAGTCTAAGGTCGTGTTTACTAAGTTTTTCCCAATGGGGTTGGGGGTTCGAGTCAACTAGACAAGCTGCTGGAAGGGTCTAGGGTAAATGTTCCCATGACTTGGTAGTTACATTGTGGGGTTCGAGGCTCAAGTCCCTAGGAAACCCAAGCACGGTGTTAGTAGAGTCTGGGGTTAGAGTCCCAAGGGAGTTTGGGCACCAACAGACATTGATAGACGCACACCGTGCGGTGATATATATATATATATATATATATATAAGGATCAGATGAGGACATGTCCTCTTTTTAACATTTTAAGGACAACACCAAAAAACACATATTAAGGATTCAAATTCAAAATCCATTCCATAGATCTTGATGCACTTCATTTAGATTAGATATAAACAAAAATTCATGTCATTTCAAA
>JAMKQA010043860.1:0-12545 GCA_024699735.1 Posidonia australis | reverse complement strand
GTGGTGTGCGCTGGCTAGGTGCGCCACCTATGTGTGCTAGGGAAGTGTGCTAGGGAAGTGTGCTAGCTAAGTGTGCTAGGTTGGTGTGCTAGGTTGGTGTGCTAGCTATGTGCTCTCCCCTACTGGTCTGGTTTTCAAATTGGGCTGTAGGCTTGCTACGGGTTTAGGGATTGGTTCAAGAATCAGCCACATCCAAAGCAACAATTGGAGCCTTATCAATGAGTTACCTCAAAATCGGGGTGTCTACACATCTAAGTCTCTGACTGCATCATCTATCAAGTTGTTCTCTGAGTCTACCTTCTAAACAAGGACTTACACTGCTACTGCTTGACGCACTGCTAACTATTTTGACTCTGACAAAACTACACAATTCTGAAACTGCTGATGGATCTGCTCAATATCCTTCTTTGACTGGTCATCCTCCACATAGGACTCTTCTGGACAAATCCAAACTACTGGTGATTGTGTCACTGAGATTGTGAATAGACTCTGGTTCGGATCCAAGATGCCTGCACTAGTGAAGTTAGTCAAATCTCAAGGAATGATCATCTTTGGAGACTTACAGGAGCGCAGGAATCTCTTCATTTGGAACAGATGCACATATCCCAATCCTTCACGCTCCTTCCACTCCTCCGCCTTGATTGGCTCGGTGATTCCTTGGCCATATCACCCAAGGGGGGTCCTTTCTCGTATCCCTACTTGCGACACAAGTTATCGACCATCGAACATGGATTCTTACAAACAGCCAGATGGCTGACACGCTCAATGGTAGGAATGAAATTAACTGGCTCAAATCGGTTAACACGGTATAGAAGGCTTGGGATCTAACTGGACAGTCTAGGGGGCTACAGCAAAGACCGCCTCAACCTTCTCCAAATCTTCCGCAATGACAACAATAACGTTGTCGTCCTTGTAGAACTTGATCATACGATAAAGAGTTGAGGGAATGACCTAATGCTTGTGAAACCAAGGGCGTCCAAGCAAGAGATTAAAGGAAAGCTCGATGTCAACAATGTAGAATTCTACATCGAAGCTGGCCGGACCAATGATCAATGGAACGACAAGGATCCCAAGTGCATCGTGGTGCGTGTTATCGAAGGCCATCATCCCTTTCACAGCCAGTAATATATCTTTAGATTTGAATCCGATTGCACTTGTAGTACGCAAGGGGTAGACATTTAAACCTACTCCATTGTCTACCAAAGTGAGGGGGATGCGAAAGCCTCAGTGTTGTGCGGTGATGAACAAGGGAGAATTGTGATTTGTCCCTGACGGTTGCAACTCTTGACTAGAGAAGGAGATCACTTGTGGTGCTGCAATCATACTCATCATACTCTTGAGGGTGGCTGGCTCAATGGTTGAGGATACGTGGGCAGCTTGGAAGACTCTAAGGAAGGCTTCCCTATGCTCGGTCGAAGTGTGGATCAAATCCCAGATGGAGATGTTGACTTTAACTTTCTTAAACTGAGTGGTTATGTCGACTGAAGGTTGGTATTTTTTGGTGGGGATGGGTGGAGCTACTCTTGGTGTGGGTGGTTGTGAGGGCTGAGCTTGCAATTGGATGGGAATTGGTGCTGGAAGGCTAGACCCAGGTGTTGGAGGTCTAGAGGGTTGAGCTTTTGAATGAATGGGATTTGGTGTTGGAAGACTAGGTTTGGGTGCTGGGGGTCTGTACACCATGCCAGATCGTGTTACCTCTACACACATTTCTGCGACATAATTATATGGAACACGATCAGTGTCATGAGTAAAGGTGACGACGATCGGAGGATGGGTTGCTGGCTCTACTAGGATAGCTGGTGGATATGAAGCTTGGTAGTCTTGGGGTGCTAAAGACTGACAGGGTTCGGATTATGGCCAAGCCAAAAGGCAAATTGGTGTAAGTGGTTGTGAATGTACGATAGGTGGTGCCACAGTGTACTCCGGCTCGGCGGTAAGGTGAATCATATTAATTGATTCCTCGAAACCACCGAGGAAGGATCGATACAACTGATAGGGAAAAGGAGATGATACATTATGAATAAGAGTGGTAGGACAAATAGAGGATGAAATGGAATCAAGAGGAAAGACGGAATTGACTCCCGAGGGACATAATGCTCCTGGGGCTGAATGTTGAGGTAGTAAAGGCTGGCTAACAATGTTGGGATGTGTTGGGGGTGCTTGTGTGACTACTGATGCAAGCATTGGGCCTGCCGCCTGTGTGCTAATCACAATGACCTTCTAGTCAATTAGGTCTTGGTTTGCGTCCCTTAGTGTGAGGCAATTATTCGTCGAGTGGCCTATGACCTGATGGAAATTGCAGAACATGTTGATATTATACCATGTACGAAGCGGACTTGGTGGCAAGCGAATTTCAGGAAGCCTCAATAGGGATGCAACTTTTGGAAAAACCATGCTCAACAGCTCCACCAAAGGGGTGTAGTGGCACCTGTCACGGTCTTGTTGCTTCGGTAGTGGATGAGCCAATGGTAGGTGCATCCGAACCGGTGGGGTACGGTATACTGGAGTGGTAGTGGGAGTGATGTGTGATGCATGAGGTGCTCTAGGTGTGAGTGTGGGTGCATAAACTACTTGGCACTGAAGGGACAGATGGACATTTGCCGGTGCAGCAGGAGATCTAATGTAAGAGACTGCATTCTTGGAGGGATCCCGCCTTTTAGATGGATTGGTGGTAGAGCTGTTATTATTGTTGCTGTTGCTAGCGCCACTATGTGAAGAAGTGGCTTGTTTGGCAAATGCAGAGAGTGCTGGAAAACTGAAAAGGTAGTGACTAGCTGTATGTTGAGCAGAGCCCTAACTACTAGCTGTGCCCCTTAAATCGCAATCTCAATAGACTCCTCATTGGAGGGTTTATCTTTTACTTGTGAAGCCAAGAATCGTCGTTTCTCACAAACTCCCAAAATGTTTCTTAGAGCCTCTACTTAACTGCGACTAAGTCCTCTCACTTCGGGACTAGGTCCAAGTTAAAGGAATACTATTTGAGGAACATTTTTGTGAGATCGTCCCAAGTCTTAATGGTGTCCATCTCGATGGAAGTGAACCATTTCAACAAGGGCCTTGTAAGACTTTTTTGGAACAGGCGAATAAGCGACCTCTCGTTAGCCTGAAGTTGGACGAGGTCTCCACAATAGGCTTTGAGGTGTGAGATTGGACAACCTCTACCATTATATTTCTCGAATTCCAGGATATGAAAATTTAGAGGGAGAGTTGTCTCTGGGAAATAATAGAGGTCTCGGAATTGGTAGGACTGATAGTCTTCGCCCTGCACTTGTCGGAGTGTTCACTCCAAATCATTCACCCTCCCAAGGAGAGCATCTGGAGCTATTGTTGTCGTGGATTGTGCAACTGATGCAGGTGTCGCATACACAGTATGGGTCTCCCCTAAAGGCTCCTCTGGATCCACCATTTAGTCGTCTGGTGCCATGGTAGGATGGCTGGTGTACTCGTGCAAGGGTGTTGTAGGCTGAGGTGCAAAAGATGAAACTTGTGTCTGATACAAGGGTGAAGAAAGGGTAAGGGGTGGTGCTATAGGAGGTGAGGAATGCAGGAGCAAGACCTGTTGGACCGGAACGACTCTAGGAACTATGCTCATGGTCGGCTATGCTCCCGCCAGCCGAGAAGGTTGGCCATCAGATAATGGAGATGCATGTTGTGTAGGGTGTTGAGGTGGTGCTGCAATAGGCAACGTCAACACCCCTATCGCCGGGGAAACAAGGGACGACGACGATTGTGGGGGTAGTGCAGTGGGTGCAACCTGTGGTCCTAGGGTTGGCTGCAAAGGCAACTCGGGAGTCGGAAAGGACGAACCTGAAAAAGGTTGGAGTGTAAGTGCTAATCCCTGCAACTATTGGGCAAGAGCTGACATTTGTTGCAGCTGCGCGCCTACAGGATCATCAGTTACAGTTCTAAAAGACAGAGTTAGAAAAGGAACGGATGTGTC
This sequence comes from Posidonia australis, assembly GCA_024699735.1. Lineage (NCBI taxonomy): Eukaryota > Viridiplantae > Streptophyta > Magnoliopsida > Alismatales > Posidoniaceae > Posidonia > Posidonia australis. The sequence continues at coordinate 8,605 of JAMKQA010043860.1, read as the reverse complement.
AGGAATTTGGAAACTCAATTGTCTGAATTGAGGGGAAGCTACTACAAGAACAGCCGCAGTCGGTTGGGTGACTAAAGACATATAGTCCTGAGAAGGAGTGGTGAAAACTCCCAAAGCTTGGGGGATGGTCATGGAAACAAACTTGATAGTTGGGGCCCTAAAGGCAGCAGATGACCAAGATGATGAGCCCAATGGTAGAGTGGCCACAGGGACACGATATTGAGATGGTGGAGGTCCCGCCAAGGTATAGGAAGGTCCTCCAGATGCTAGGGCAAAGGTAGAGACAGCAGAGATGACAAGAATTGATACAAAGGATGGGGGACCAAAACAGGGACCCTCTCCTGGTCAACAGAGGGATGAAGCTCGCTGGTTTGTTAGGCCATGGCAGATCGAGAGCAGGCACGAATCAAACTGTAGCTAGGAACAAGAGGGTGAAGCCTAAGACGAGTTATCGTTAAAAGTGACAAACAACTCAATAGATGTAGTTGAAAATCGAGTCATACTAGGTGTTAGTGAAAGGAAACCTTGAGCTTCGGCTAAGGAACTCGCACACTGACTGGTACTGATTAACAAAGAAATGGGAATTAGGTTAGAAAAAACGATGCAGTGTTTATGGTGGTATGAGTGCATATGCATGAATGCTTCTAATATGCGCTCTCTTACCATCTAGGGCTGTCCTAACAAGCCGTCTACTCTGGGCTCACACAGGGTCAAAATGATCTCCGACTCAAGGTTAGAAAGTAAAGGTTCCCACTCTAAATCCTTGCCAAAGTTTCGGTAGTGAACGGGTGGTGCGTTCAGGGCCTCGTCCTCTGCCAGAGCAGTAGGTTGTACCTCTACTAACACCAACACAACCCCGGATAAGGGGGGATAGACCGATATCTCATCCCATGCTAAAGCCATAGAATGAGAAACTAAGGAATGTCCTTCGTAAACTGTGGGTGAATTCAAGAGAGGAGAAGAAGCATGTCCTATATGATAAATGCAAAATATGCTTTAAGTTTTTTACTTGCCAATTTATTAAACCTTTGGGGAAAGTTTGCAATTTGTCACTAGTTTGTCCTATTTATTTATTTTTTGTTTTTATGTTTTTTAGTAACAATAAGGGAGAAAAACATGTCTCTAATCTCCTAATCTTGGCAAGTGCAAAAAGGAGAAGAAAACAACTAAAGCAAACCAATCAACAAACAAAAGGCTTGTGCTTGTCATGTGCACAAGTGGTGACAAAGCAAATGTGTAAAAGAAAAACACCCATTATACAAAAACATGCATAACTATAAATAAGGCACAACTTATGCTACAAAAAAAGGGGGGTATCCAAAGCAAAGGATAGGAAACAAGTAAGCAAGCGAAGGTAACCAAAGCAAACAGAAAAAGCCAGAACAAAAGCCGAGATTTGGTATCCCCAGCGGAGTCGCTAGTTCCTGTCACTATGCTGGCGACAGCCTCGTGCGTGGTGCAAATGGCCAAATGTGCAAGGGCTAGCAAGGTCACGGCAAAAAGCAATAAAAATAACGAAATGCAGGAGTCGCCACCTAATCTACTTAAAAACGGGAGACAAGGAAAACCATATTAAAATAACAAAAACTATGCAAATATGCATGATTCGTGCTGATGGAAAAAAGGGTCATTACGAACCAAAAAGTTGGGTAAGGATCCCTATTACACATAGGGAAGGTATTAGGCACCCCCGCGTGCCCGACAAGTTGGTCTTTCATGGCCTTTCGTTCACTTATTTGGCTATGTTGGCTTTACAGCCTGTTTCTGTCCACCCAATGGTGATATGTGATGCTATGCTATATGCATACTGTGCCTTATGCTAAATAGGGGTAGAGGAACTGTGGGGTGTGTTATAATGCTCTGAAATATTTCTCAAGTTGTAGACCAAGCATCGATTTAAAGATATTACACTGACATGGTCATGGGTTCACTAACACCGAGTAACTAGCGTCCTCGCTTTGCTACATGCAAAACCTAGGACATCATGCAAGTATGAATATCAAATCGTACAGGTATGGTCCTGGTATATCTAGGAGAATACACAAGAAAAACTAGAGTCAAAACAAATCAGGAACCATGCTACCAAAAAGTCACTATTTGTACACTGAAACAGGCAGGTGCGCTTGTCTAGTGCGCTAGACAGGTGTGCCTGGATAGTGCTCCTGTCTGGTGTGCCAATTCAATGGTCCACTGATATGTGCCAATTTTGTGCGCCATTGATGTGAGACCTAGAAACTTCAGAATAGACAGTGACTGACTGGTGTACCATGCTAATATGAAATCTTGTAAATATGCTAAAGACTGTTTGAAAACTCATCCTAGATGCCAAAAAACCCTAAACACACATGGGTTCACCTCTCTTCCATAAAGCCATAAAGGAAGGGATGATAATCCATGACACAATGAAATGGGTCTTGTGCTCAAGGACAAGAAGCCTCACACAAGACCACTCATTCTATCTCGATAAAAAACCCATAGAGCTATAGCTAATGCACAAAATCGAAACCAAAAATACACAAGGGAAGTAACATGGATGAAAGGACAAACTACATATAACATAAAGCAAAGACATACCAAGGGCTTATGAACCCATGAAATCAATCCTCTTGCATTATCAAAACACCAATAAAACATACCATGAACCCACCAAATATTGCATATCCATGAGATTCAGTAGAACAAAGGACAACACAAGACTCCAAATATTGCAAGAAACCAAAAGACTCCATCCAAGACCAAGTGAATGATCGTTATGCTGATTATGGTGGAAAGTAATAGCAGAATATCGGTATAATGGCTGAAGCTTTGTTAGGCAAATGAACAGCCATCGACCTGGGAATCGAGATAGCCAGGTGCACCAGTAAGGTGCACCTATTAGGTGCTCCACATTAGTGCGCTAGGTAGGTGCTCTGGTCAGGTATACTGGCTTAATGCTCCAATCAGATGTGCCATACTAGTGTGCTACCCAAATGTACTAAAAAGGTTTGTCATTCAGCTATGCCGGTTAAATTTGCTAAATAGGATGTTGGATTTACTTCTGGAGTCTAACTGATGACTTTAGGTTGGTTTGATGCATTTGGAAGATTTTGAGTTTCGGAAAGCAAGATCTGAATTCATCGCCACTAGGATCATCAACAAGCTGCCTTAAAATCGAGGTGTCTACAGAGGGCAGACAAATAAACAAACACCACAAAGAACACAACAAAAAAATCAACATTTACTCAATAAAGCATTATACTTGCTCCAACAGCACTAATCATGTCTAATCATCCATTAGTATGTCCCTGTACAACTATAAAATCCATCATCATCATCATTACCTTGCTTGCTATAGCTTTTCTGCTTACATGATGCATTGCATTATAGGACTTCGTTCAGGCACCTTCAACTAAGGGAATGTCAGTTGCTTTCTAGTCATAGTGCACTTACAACAAGGATACCTACCTGTGCACAAGCTACACAAACTTGTAGAATCAACAACATTGACAACAATCTTTTCACAGTCAGTCAAGTTCCACTGGCACAACCTAGAGAATGCTCGGTGATTGCAGAGCAAGGGGCAGAACAATCAGAATACAACAGTTGAACAAGCAGCAGACCAAAGTACATCCTTCATCAAGTAAACATTATCAGCTACTTCACTCAGCATCAACTTCATCTTCCAATGGTCTAGAGTGCCCTACAGTCACAATTGACCCCCACGCCATTCAGCAGCTCGATACCATGGGCATCTGCTTTGTCCTAGTATCTCGCAATTTGCCCTTTGCAACTGCCTCACATCAACTATCTTTGGTGTTAGGGGCATGGCAATTGAGCTCACACAATCTACTACAGCGACATCTAGAACCCAATTTTGTCCACCAAAGGCATGATAGCTGCTCTTTGGTCAAGACCCATGCATCAAGGGCCAGACAAGACACAAACCTACTACGTGCCGAGCAAAACATCTAGACAAGAGTCTTCAACTAGGGGCGTTTGAGCTGCTCTATGGGGAAAAGGAGACCATTTCGATAATCCTATGTAGAACCAAGCTACTAGCGTGCCAGTCAAGCGCATATCCTTCAAAGAAGCCATAATCACCACGACTACAATGCTTATAGAGCCATGACTACAGCTGGCCACTACAGCAAGCAGCATCCTTGATTGAAGAGTGTTAGTTTCCAATCCACCAAGTAGGGCTGGCAATGGGTTGGGTCTGGAACCAGGACCCGTGGGTCTAGTCCCGTAAAGTATGGGTCTAGGTCCTGAAAATGAGACTCATGGACCCAGGCCCGTTTAATCTGCTCATTTACTGGGTTGGGTATGGGTCTAAAAATACCCAGACCCGTGGACCCATGGATCCAATTTATATATAATTGTAGACACCCTAATTTTGAAGTCACTTGGCAGTAGGCTCCTTTGGATGATGCTCTAGTAGCGACCACCCAAAATCCTAGCCCAATCAGGCCCACACTAGCCCACTCTTACCCAATTAAACTTGAAACCAAACAAATCAAATAAAATCCACTTAAAATCAAATTAATAAAACAAAAAAAAACCTAATTAAGTAAAATCTACTTAAAACCCAATAAAAACCGTAATTAATCAAATAAAAACCCTAATTAAGTAAAATCAAATTAAATCGATTTAAAACCCAATAAAAACCCTAATTTCAAGTCAATTAATCAAACCCTAAATCCCAAAATTGAAAATCATATTTAATTCACAAAACCATAAATTAAAACCATTAAAATTAAAAATCCCAAAACAAAATAAAATAAGAAAATCTAAAATAATTAATTAAAACCAACTAATTAAACCTTAATCACAAATTTAATTAAAATCATAAAAAATAAATAAAAAACCTAAATTAAGATTCAAAACCCTAATTTAAAACTTAAAATCAAAACCTTAAAAAATTTCTAAAAAATCATACAACAAAAAAAACCTAAGCTAATTAAAATCCTAATTAAGCCTTAAATCACAAAATTAAGAAATTAAATTAAACCCATAAGGCCCAATTAAAATCCTAAAATTAAAACCCTAAAAAGTTCTAAAAAATCCAAAATAAAAACCAAAACAAAAATCAAAATAAAAATCCAAAACCCTCAACCCATTAAGGCCAACACTATTTCGTTTAAGAATTCAATTTCAAACTTTAGAAATGTCAAAAAAAATTCCGACGATCCTATTTTCTGACGAGCAATTCCGAGAAATTCAAAGCATATCACAGCCTTCGTGATCTTTGGCCAACCTCCTCCAACTCACGCCCGATCCAACGATGTTGGTTGGCTGAAGGGAGGAGGATCAACGACAGAGGAAAACCTCGCCGGAGTATAAAAAAGGGCTGGCCGTCGACAGAGAGGAAGATTTCAGACCTTTAGAGTTTGATTCATCCCCTTCAAGCAATCCAGAATTTTTCTCCCTTAACCACCAACTCGCGAAGCCATCTAATCCCAAGTCCTCAAGCCCACAGTAGCCTCTTCTCCCTAATCAAGAGCGTCGCCGGAGGAGTCCTTGCTGTTGACCTACTGCCAAAGCTTGTGGGAACAACCATTCAGGTACTTTTCTTCCCTCCCACTTCAATCTAGAGCATGCCCCCTTCGATCTTTTAGGTTTCTGGGCGATGCCACGACAGAGTCAAGCACACTACACATCGCTGGACCCCTTTCCGATGGTGGGTTCACCACCACTAGCGGATGGAGGGAGGCCCCCAGGGCTCCTTCCTTCCTCTCCTCCTCTCCTCTTCTCCTCCTCCTCCTCTAGTGTGCCCCTACTCCGGAGAAAGCCAGGCAGACTACCAGAAAGCCACCACCATCGTAGCTCCCCTATCACCATCGACCGACATCGACGAAGCGCTGTGACCCCCCAAGCACCGCCGCAGCCCTCGCGCACTCCCCCGACGATCCTCAAGCTTCCACGAACCCTGGAAGATCCTTGCCTCGTCGCCTGGACCGCTGCCATGCTCTGACGACCCAACACCGTCGTCGCCGTCGACAGGGGAATGGGGAGGCTGACTCCCTCACTCATGAAGCCGCCTATTGCCTCTGGAACCGCCGAGTCTCCTCAGGGCTTCCCCGAGCTTCATCATGCCAAGCAACCACGTCCAGATGCGCCGCAGTAGTAGCCCACCGTCGCCAGAGAAGACACCGGCGAGGGGAGGTCGACAAGACGCTCCGACCATTGGGAGCTCGATCTCCACTGTTGGAGCCTCCGCACATCTCGTCCTTATGCTTTGCCCCACCTCTGATCTCCGATCACGCATCCGGAGAGGCTCGGATGAGTCTCCCAAGCCGTCGTCGCTGGCGATCTTCGAATCGCTGGCAGTGACAGTTAAATCTTTTTTTAATTTTCATTTTAAAATCCTTTAATTTATTTAATTGTTACATTTCAGTCCTTTTTTATTACATATAGGTCCAAACATTTGCATTTTAGTCCTTATAGTTTTAAAATACATTTATTTCCCTTATTTTCTCTATGAGTTTTTCATGTGACCCCTTGAAATTTTATTTTTTAATTCATAACACATTCATGCATGTTTTTTTCACTTCTAGGTCCCTGAAACATGATTTCTTTACATTTAGGTCCAGAACATTTGCATATAACCCTTGAAGCTTTTTAAAGTAAGTTTTCTCTGTGAAGTTTGCATTCTGAACCTTGAAGATTCTAAAAATCACACTGTCCTTCGTCAAAGTTGAATTTTCTCTACAGTTTAGTCCTGAAAATTTGCATTTAGCCCCCAGTACTTTAAAAAATGAGCTTTCTTTGTGAATTTTGCGTTTTAAACCTCAAGAAACTTCATAATTGCTCTAACCAACATAAAAGCCACATTTTGTCACAATCAGACCCTGAAATTTTGTAGATAAGTCCCTAGATTGACATCAAATCAATTCTGAGCATAAAATTTACATTTTAACCCTTAGATTAATTCCAAATCCATCATTTAGGGTTTTAAATGTTTTCTTTCATATTTTTGGGACATATTTCACTCATTTCACCTCATATTCTGCATTTAATCATTGATTCCATTTAAAAAGCATGTTTTCACCAAGATTTGATCCTTAGCTTTACATTTTGGCTGCATTTGCACTTATGTCTGAATTTTGCACTTTAGACCCTAGACTTTCAGGAAATTATCCTAGTGCAACTTTTACATTCCTGTGCCACATTGACATTGGACCCATCATTTGCATGATAGAATAGGAGTCATGAACATGTTTTCCATCCAGTTTCTCATTCCTTTCTGTGAATTTTGCATTTCGGCCCCTATATTTGTCCTTTATTGTGTTTACATCATTTTGTTGATTTTCTCCTCCATGTTTCTTGCAAATAACATCTTCTAGACATTTGGCACACATTTTGACACATTCTAGGCCATGCATCACTCCCATGCTAGCATTTATCATATATGGCCAAAGAAATGACCAAATTGCCTTTATGCCTCCAATTCATGAGCATGCATCTCAATCTTTGCACTCAGTATGGCATAATCCATGTCTAAGTTATTCTTTAGATTTTTTGCATATTTAGGCATTTATCCATGCATTTCATATCATTTTTTCTCACATTTGCATTTAGCGAGCCGGCATCTCATGCCTTTCCTTCGTGGATTTCTTTCTTCACTCTGTCTTCAAAATTTCTTATCCAATATCCGATTTGACTTCTTTTAATCTTACATTTCATATTTTTGATTTGATTTGGATTTCATCTCCCGAGGGTGTACATTAACAGGCCTGAGGGCCGACATTGTCCCTACCACGGATTATTTTTCCCCTTTTTGATTTTCATGACTTTTTCATGATTTTGAGGACACAGGTTGACTTGGCTTGTCGTCTTTTTGATATCATTATGCTTTTCAGAAGCGTTCTTTAACAAAACCTCGTCATTTCATGTGATTTTTTGCGATTTTGTCAATTCATGTGAGTTTCTTCGCAGTTTTTGCACATCCATCCAGTCTTGTCATGGCATACATATTAGCATGATTAGAGCATGATCCAGGTTTAGCAAACATCCATCTAGCCTTTAGCAAGCAATCTAGACTAGAAAGACCGAGTATCTCGGGCGTACGAGGGTGCCTAACACCTTCCTCGTGCGTAAAAGGAATCCTTACCCATCATCTGGTTAGCAGACATCCAGCCTTCACATCTGCACCTCAGGCATTCATCCTTTTGTGCTTTTCCTCGTCCTTCCCTTAAAAGACTAGGTGGCGACTCCTTTTCTTTTTCTTTTATATTTTTATGTGCCTTCGCCTTCTTGGCATGGTTGTGATCTCCTTCTCTCTGGCGCGGCTCCGCACCAAGACCTCCTCGGGTCGACATGTTCACAGAACTGGTGACTCCGCTGGGGATAACAAGATTCTAGCTTTCAGGTTAGTCCTTTTTGCTTGTTTTGGCTTCATATGTTGTTTGTTTGCCTCGTTGGTGATTGTCTGTTTAGTTAGCAAGCCTTTTGCACTTTATTTCACACATTTTCTATATCACTGCACACACATGCTATATATCATGCCTTTTGATGTGATGGATGTTTTCCTTTTCACAATCATGATGCCACGACACTAGCACATGCCATGATCATGCCTTTTGTTTGTTGTTTGCTTGCTTGCTTGCCTTGCTTGTGTGTTTTCTTC
>JAMKQA010043858.1:0-13601 GCA_024699735.1 Posidonia australis | reverse complement strand
TGTAAGTAATAATGATTATAATTAAAGTTATTTTAATAATATGTACTTATATTTTATATTTTCTTTAACTAATTTTTTGTATTTATTTATACAGGATAGATACACCTTCTTGTATCAAGAAAAATATGGAGACGATAATGTCGATGAACACCCAGCCTTTGACAAGAAACTTTGGAAGCAAGTTTCAATGGAAAGGATCGTAGGTAGTTCATCCAGAAAGCAAGGCTTGGGTGATTTGGATCCATACTACTCAGAAGATACGACTATTGGTTCTTCCGCGTCTTCTACTGGGCAGTATCGTCCTACGCCTCAGGCTTTATTTGATTCGGAGTACTTCAGTTCTCAGTTGTCACAAATGGCAACTACATTAGAGAGTTTCAGATCCGACATACGTTCAAAAATAAGGAATAAAATAAAGATTGAAGTAAGGAATGAAATAAGAGATGAAATACATGCTTTGGAGGATCGACTTGTAAGGTAAAATTTGATTTACTTTTATAATTTTTTTTATATATAAATTGTCAGGTTGAATTCAATATTATAATTTAATCATTGTTCATTATAATAAATATTATGTTTGTTTTTTATAATCAAAAGATATACCGACGAGTAAGAAGAAGATTTGGCAAGTGATGATGAGGATGATGATTTCGAGAAGTATAGACGTCGTCGTCACTCCATCCATGCATCATCCTCAAAAGGTAAAGGAAAGCAAGTTGGTTCCAGAAGAAAGTGATATGTAATATATTATTTTGCCTTGTATCATATTTATCGACTTGTATTAAGATATTTCAGTGTTGTATTAACTATTTTTTTGTAAAAACTTTGAATGTGTAAAATCTTATGATGTATAATCGAATGAATTTTTTTTATATAAAATCTGTATATGTGTACGAATAATGTACTTGTGAATGTATTTAAATGTCATTTTACTAGGTATTTGAATGCCAATTCTATAATGTACTGTTTTATTTTTTTTTTAACTGCCCAGTATTAACGAGGACATTTCCTCGCTATATGCTCGCAAACATATCGATATTTAATGAGCACTTAGCGCGCAATTTGAGAGGGAATGTCCTCGTTATATACTCGCAATTTCGTCGCTTAAACTGGAACGACGATACAATCTCATGATATTTAGCGAGCATTTACTGAAGAATTACGATGATCTAGCGAGGACATTACGAGGAAATATTTTCTTATAATATCCTCGCTAAATTTACACGAGTACATTGCGAGGATATATCCTCGCAGTATTGATTTAACGAGTTACACAACTACGAGGATAATTATTCCTCGTTACGTCCTCGTTAAACTTTGTAACGAGGATTTTGTGAGGACTTCGCGAGGAATATTGTCCTTGCTAAATATAGATTTTCTTGTAGTGACTAACAGTTAATTTAAAATTATTATCATCAGTAATGGTTTTTAAAAAAATTCTAGTGTCACAATCATCATTAGAAGTGTCATATACGTTTTTATCCTCTTCAAACATTTCCTCATTATCATTTTCTTTATACTTGCTAATAACAAAATCCAATCTAGTATACGTCTCAGTCTCATTATCATCCACATGTTCATCGTCGTCATTATTTGACATTTGAGTTTCATCATTTGATCTAATCCAATCTATCATTGATTATGTTTCTAGAACAATTTCATTTTCTTCTTGTGTTAATTCAATTCCATATTAAAGACATTGAAAGAAAGTTGGTTTTCAATGACATAAATTAAATAAGAGTGATATGTAAGTTAAAGTAAATATAACCATATGTATTAGATGAGAAATAAATTAGAAATTTTTTTTCTACTTCTAATTTAGTGACAAAGAGTTCTAATGCTACATACATGTTCAGAAAGAAATGAAGTATTCGATTTACATTGTCATTGTTCCATATATCAATGTAAAAGTTTTTGGTAGGCAGTCTTACTTTGTAGCATAATTCAATTGGATATTCTTCAATAATTGTTTGAAGAATCTCTACAGTGCTAGAAAAATAGGAAATCACAATGATAGATGTCCTTGCTAATGGCCTTCGCGAGAACATTGCGAGGATAAGAAGTCCTTGCAAAATGCTTAATCGTTAAAAGACGTTTGCAAGCAAAGTTCCTAGCGAAGCCCTTGTGAAAATGTTTTCAAAGACTTTAATGAGGATAAAAAGTCCTTGTAATGTCTTCATTATTAGTCATAATCTCCTTACAATGTATACGTTATGTCCTTGTAAAAAAATAAAAAAAAATAAAAAATGCAATGACTTTGTGAGGACATTGTCCTTGTGAGTTATAAAAATTTTAAAAAATAAATATAAATTATTTTTATATTCAATGCTATCATTCTCAAATAAAGGAGCTCCAACTACATGATTCTCGACCTGTCAATATATGAAAATATGAAAATCACATACAATATATTCATAACACAATACATCTTGATTAGCTTGCATCGCATTCCCTATCAGCTTGGGAGTCCTCCCTGTCTAACTACAACAATATATCTAGGTTATGACTATTTTGTATCGTAGGTGTTCTTTTGATAATGATGCAAAACATAGGTTTGACTAGGTGTCGCAAAGACATCAAGATTGCATGATAATGAGTAAGAATTTCCCAAACACATGTGTTACAATATACTTGTAAAAATATGCATTTCATTTTATTTAAAGAGAATGTGAAAGTAAGTTGTAGTGATAAGTTAAGTCTTCTCCAGCATTTACATAGACAATCCAAATAAATAAGATAAGAAATGTTGCATGCAAATTATTTAATATGAAAGAGATTAACTCATAACAAACATTAGTTTAGAGAAAAATATCTCCAACATATTTTGGGAATTGCAGCAAAATATTTTATAAGATAAAGCAACCACTTTAAATTGATAACTGGTTCTCACTAAGTACGTAGTATCACTTACAAGTTTATAAGAAACAACATTGTACACTAATATATATCAATGTATGCTTTTAGAAATATTTTGAACAAAAATTCTTCATTTTCAAATCATATATGATTCAATTTTCAAATGATAGGAAATAGTTAAAATACAAAAGAAATATAAACTCTGGTTAGATGGGAGAATTGGCTAAAATGTCAAAAAACACTTAGAAACTCTTTTTGTTAAGCCCAATGGAGTTGCCATAAGTTAAGAAATCATCAATTACTAGAACACATTTACAACTTTATTCATATATGTTATTTGTGTTCTCACGTACCCAAGATTCACTCGTCACTCAATGTAGAGAGTTACCAACATAGCTTGGTATAAGCAAAACATGCATAAGCATGGATAAGAAAAGGTAAGAAAAAAAACAGCATATTTAGATGAAGAAAAATCATACCAGTATGCTAATATTGTCATTGAAGCGTGAACCCAACGCAGACATTAGAACAAGAATTGTCCCTGCAATACATGCAGACCACCTGAAAATGGAATTCAATCAGTAAAAATGTTAAAGAAATTGTGTTGTACAATTTAATTGGAGATCTTTTCACTTCCGAGATGGATCTTGGGCAAAACATTTATAAGCGTTGTCATATGACTTTGGTTGCTCACCATCCATCCATTAAATCAGATAGATACATGTAAGTCCATTCTATTAGGATAGAGATTGCTTTACTTGATCTTGGGAAGGTAAAAGAAAACAAATAAAATGCATAAAAAGGCTTGGATTAAGTACTCAACACGTCATTAGTGTTGCATGTTGGAAGTACCAACACAATATAGGAAGTACAAGTGTTGCATATAATGGGTAGAATAAAAAATCTTCTAGAGAAACCTACACCAATCTTGTCAATGAACAAACCTGTGCTCTAAATCAAGAGATCTATTAGCTATCATTTATGTAGAAAATAGAAATTGAAAGATGGTAGGATGGAGAGTAGTGGAGAAAGCTCCTGTGATTACCTTTGAGATATGTGAACCAAGGCTTCTGTGTACACCAGAACATTTCAAGCATATGAGTACACCATTATTTGTGGACATGAAAAAAAAATGCATTTGATATGTCAACTGAGATACATGCAACTTGTCACAACATAATATTCTTCAGATAAGCACAATGCAAAAGAAACTCTACAGGTTAATGAACAAAGTTTGGACAGCAATGAGCTCATTTTACCAATCAAAGCTTCTTCTTTTTTTTTTTAATATTAATGATTAAAAAAAAGATCACTGTCAGCCATGTTGGCTGTTAATGTGCTACAAGCCCATTTTTGCCAACATATCCTATTGTTTTTCATATCACAATATAACATAAAGGGTGTATGGAAAGAAATGGAAAGGGGACTTCTATTTAATCAAGAAACACTAGGGAGAATCGACAATGTCTCATTGTCACAGTGGTTGAGAGATGGTAAAAACTCGCCACGCTCCCTAAGTTCGAATTCAGGGATATTCAAAATCTAAACCGATAACAAAAAAAACACTAGCGGGAATCCAAAATTCCAAATAGTTCTGCCAAATAGACTAATAGAAAGTAATAAAGCAGAGTGTAGAGTCTGACCTTTGTTGCTCTCGTTTTGACTCTCTGATGCAGGCATTGAACTCATCTTCTGCATGTCAATAGCAGGAAGATGACAGACACTGTAGCAAGATACTAAAATGCGAGAAACATAATCTTGAAAATTTCATGCATAATTTAAAAATTGGCTTTACTTGAAAACATACCACTATATCATCACCGTGCAATGAGCAACAACTGACATTATTCACGAGGGTAACATCATGTACTCATGGTATAAACAGCGGGGAGCGTGGGGAGCGAACCTTACGTCATCACCTTTCCCAAAGCCAGCGGGTCACTTCTCCGACGGTCGGGTATTCACTGACTATCTTGATCAGTCCATCTTTGGCGACGGCGACAGCACAACATCTCATTGGCAACGGATTCAACCGGGGATCTTATCGACGACGGAGGTTCTTTTCGGCTAAGCCTCTGGTGCTCTGGAAAATGCAGATCTGTTGTATTTCGTCTCTCCTTCCGATGGGGGAGCATCCAAACTTGCACTTTTGGAGAAGGCGACCCCCGATCTCTCCACTTCTCAGGATAGATTTGGTCACTCTGGGAATCGTTCCGGAAGGCACAACGAGGGCCAGGTAAATGGCTCCGGCGAGGTAATCTCTTCCTCTGAGCCTGTTAGTTCTGTGTCTGCCCTCTTTGGTTCTCTCGACACTTTGTCGACTGGATCTGTGATTTTCTGGAGTGATTCGGGAAGATTTGTTTACATGTGCATCTGTGGTATCTTCCCCCAAACTACTGCCTCTTAACAAATTTTACCCTAATATCTCTGTGGACTCTATCTTGTGCTATAAGGTTCTCATTATTGGTCGATTTATCAATCTTCGATCCTATTATGTGTTTGATGAAATAGTGACGGATTGCTCTTTTAGAAATCCAAAAAAATTATAGGCTTCACTTACATCAGACCCTGAGAGAAAATACAAGAGAAGCTAGGACTGGTTCCAGTCTTGCTTGTGACGATGATGTTAGAACTGATAATATTTATGATTTGCCTGGGAAATCTCTAAGTTATGCTTGTGATGATGTCCGTGGTCTAGGTATGGGGGAGATTTGACGTGTTTCTTCCCCTTCCGGCTCCTCCGGCCTATACCTTCGACAAGGCGGTAGGCTCTTGGCGGAACTCCTGTTCCGGCAACCGGCTGAGGTGGGAATCCCTATGCACTGACACGCATACAGCCTTTATAGAAAACACCCTTGATTCAGTGTGGAATTACACTGCCTATTATCCTCCATCTATTACGCATTCTTTATCTACCCCCACTAGAGAATTAAATCATGGCTCTAGTTATTCGTGTTCCAATGACTATAACGTTGATAATGGGGTTTTTCTTGGGTGGGGGCATAATTTTCCCACGATTTATTCTGACAGGTGACATTCTGTATCCCTCGTGAATAGTGGCGAGTCAAATCATATTTATTATCCACCATGTCCTGCCTTACCGTGTGAAAGAGAAAAAGGCTGTGCTGAAAAAGCGGGAAATAGGATTAATTGTGATATTAATCCTGTCATTTCCATTGTGGAATCTAATTACTCCCCTTTTAGCGATGGTTTTTTGGATAACAATAATATTTCACCGCATTATCTGTCGATAATGATGATGAGTCTAGAGGTAATACCTCTTTATTATCGGAGTAAAATTGGGATTTCAAATCCGAGGCTCTTGGGAATGTTTCGTGTACGGGAAATTGATTCCCCTCGGGCTGAAATTTGAATTATCTTTTACTGGTACTCATACTTTAATTCAGACTCTTTGGCTACAGGCTAAGAGAAAAGTGAAAAATCTGCGGGCTATGTCATCCTTCCAGCAAAAGAGGGACTCGGAGCAAAGTTTATTGCCTTCCAATGATCCCCAACTTGAGATGGTGTATAATACTAGGACTCCTGCTCTTCAGGAAGACAATCCTCACTTGTGATTAACCTTTGGTTAATTGATATACTGTAGAATACTGAAAGTGGAATTTTTGCTTTATTGATACTTTGTCATATTTTTTGGTCAACTGCTGAGTGACTCTGGTTTGTATATTTTGTGGGTGCAATACCATTGCAATACTTTGGAAAACATTATACTTTATTAATATTAATAATTACCATTTACAAAAAAAAAAAAACATCATGTACTCATGGTACATCATATTAAGAGTCCCCTCTTGTATTTACTCTTTCCATTTGAAGGTGTGTATTAAGATCATTTTCCTAACACAAGAGAAAAAGAGAGAAGCTCATTATTATTTAATTGGAAGAAAAAAAAATCTAAGATCCCACACTTACGAGGTCTGTATCAGTATATACCTCAAGATAAATCAAGTAAAAACATTTTAAAGAATTTCCTTCCAAATCATGTCAAGTCTTGAAGCAAGAGAGGATGGTCAGGCTCCTCCCTGTGCATCTTATGCTCTACTCATATTGAGAGTAATAATTATTTGTTTTTAAACTGCACTTTTGCTAGGAGTATCTGGCGATTCTTCCTGGCTTCTGAATTATACCCTGGCTTTTTTCGAGTTGCAGATCTGTTTCAGTCTTCTCCTCATTTAAAATCTGAATTATCATTTATTGGTTGGATTTTGTTACTCCAAATCATTCTCTGGTTGATTTGGAAAGAAAGGAACAATAGGATTTTTTGTAACTCTTTTAGATCATATACTCTTGTCATACACGATATTAATTCACTGATGCATTTTTGGGTAGAAATGCTTGTTTCAGGCTTCGAAAAGGAGCAAATGCTACAATATACCTCTGATTTGGCTTCACAAATGGTGGAGTCTGCCATCCCTCCCTCTATTCCACCATCCTCAAGAAATTTACCTGAAGAGGATTCTCAGAATAATTTGGAGAATCCTGAGTCGTGAAATTGTCTTGTATTTTTATGGAACTTTATCTTCTGATAGTTGTTGAATGGTACTTCTTCTTTGGCTATTAATTCTGATACATTCAAAGAGGACTCTAAGGCCTAGGTACTGTAATATTTTATCATGACAATGTTCTTAGTTGACATCTTTTACCTTTGATATATTAAACTCTTAAACCGTTAATAAAAAAAAAGTCTTGAAGCAAACAAATACTTCAACGTAACACACAGGACTAACAAAATAATCACCATGATAAACGGATTCTTCAAGTTTTCTCTCTCTCATTCAACAGCGAAAATAATTAACAAGCAACAAGGAAATTTGCACCGACGTAACACACAACACTAACAATCAACAACAACCATCAAAAGAAAGATCAAGTTTTCTACTTGTTTTCACCGTTCTTTGGATTCTTAATTTTTAGAGCTCCACGAGATTATACAATCTTTATTACATAAGGTCTTGTCCATCTAGACCTTAATTTTCTTAGAAATAGGTGAAACCTAGAATTGTAAAGGAGAACTTTCTGACCTAACAAAAATGATTTTCTGAGAATTCTTTTATCATGAAAAACTTTAGTTTTCTCCTTGTAAAAACTTGATGTGTTTGTTTTAATTAACCGCAAGTACACGACATATAAGGTAATACATCGACAAGTATGGATCGATCCCATAGAGAAAAGAGTTTCAAAAATAAAGATTAACTATTAATTATTGAAAAGATTTGGAAGAGTTGATGTTTAAAAGTTAAAACTAATCTATCGAAATGTAATCAAATTAATTAAACCTAGGGTTTCAAATTCATTTATGTGAAGTTGAGAATGTATGATTAAATATTCTCTATTTCTTGTTTTAGATCTCAATATTTAATTAAATGATTTTTACTTTAATAAGCATATATTATATGCAATGCGTTATAGATATCAAGTAATGACTAAAAATATATAGAATTAAATAAATCAAATGATAGATGATAGATTCAAGATTATATACATAATCCCCAATCCATTCTTCTTTAAGCATAAGTAAAAAGATTAATTCAATATTAGCCTATCAAAGTTTATCAAATGATGAGTGATCTGTGTAATATACATCTGGTCTACATAATTATAGCAATAGAACACAAGAGAAAGAAAAATACTTAATCATAACTTCTTAATTCATATAAACTTCATATCAATCTTAGAACTAAAACTTAGCTACTTATGAAGATGACAGAAAATAACAACTTAACTAAAGGAAATAAAATAAGGGACATAATTGAAGGAAAATAAAACTTTATTGATAAAACCTGAGTTTACAAATAGGAAAATACTTAAGATTCTTCCATAATAACAAAGAAGAAGTCTAAGTCTAAAGGGTGGAAGATGATCCCATATATCTACACAAAGGGTCCTTTTATAGACTTACAAAGACTTTCTTACATTGAAGACAAATCCGAGTATAAAATTTAAATTTTAATACAAGATTTTTTTTAACTGAAGATCGTAACAACTAAAGACTAAGTTAAAAATATCATCTATGAGCGCTTGGGAGACCCTTTTCGTGCAATCAAGCACCTTTGAGGCATCCATGTCAACTAGGATTTAATCTGGCTTAATTAATTTGTTAACTAATATTTCTTCTAGTATTAACACACGTAGAAAATGTAAATTTGACTCTTGACGCAGTGCTATAATTTTTCATGTAAAATTCTTTTCTTTTCTGACACATTTATTCTTTTTTCCTTCTTTTTCTAAATTCTTTCTAAGTCTCTAGGTTCCTTCAAAATTTATATAAAACACCTCAAATAGTATTATTTATATACATTAATTAATAAATATGAAGAATAAAATATGTATAAATTACGACTTAATCAGTTCCCATTTGAGTTTAGATCATCAACTATGGCAACAAAATAAATCATAACACTTGAGGAAACAAAAAAGACAAATACCAAATGCACAGAGAGATGGACAAAAACCAATAAAATTTGGTACTTATATTGGTTGTTACCAGAGATGAAGCTAGCAATAGGATAATAAGCAATGAAGCACCCAAGAAAGAGGAGGAACAACACCACTCCAAACCTTCCCATCCTCTCCATTCCCTCGCTTTTTCTCTTTCTCTCTCTCTCTCACTTGCTCGTTCACTAGAGAACACACATAAACAACAAGTCAATTTGACTTTTAGAGCCTTGATCTAGTACATTTGTAGCCTCGTTGGTGCCCACGTTCCACAACGCTCTCCACCGCAACCCTACCAGGACAGCATCCCTCCCCTTGACAACAATGAAATAGGTGTGGAAAACATGGCGGCGATCAAGGGTAAGGGTAGCGAAGAAAGAAGGTAAAGGCAACTAGCACGCCGATGATGACAAAGAGGAGGCATTGCTCATGGAGGAGGTAGTGGACGATGAATCTGGGATGGAGGAGCGGGAGGATGGTTTGCTTCGAGGGCTTATGAAACTACTATGGAGGAAGGGAAGGAAGAAGAAGAGAGAAAGGATTTAGTTCAGGGAGAAGGTTGTAGGTTGTGGGGATTTAGCGAGGAGTGAGAAAGAAGAGGAAAAAAGGGAAAAGGAGTGCTTCTGTGAAAATTTCAAGGATAATTAACGAGAACATTGCGAGAACATGTCTTCATTAAGTCTTCGCTATAATATTGCAAGGGCAAGTTTGTGTTATATCCTCATTAAAAGTTTTGCGAAAACATGTCCTCGCAAATTATCATTGTAAAATGTGAAATTTCTAGTAATGCTATATACAATAAACGTTTGAACTCATTATATTTTAGAATCCAATCTACAAACAAATGATTTACGACTACTGCAATAAAAGGATATATCTCCTCTACTCCACTCTTAGTATCCATTGTAGTAGCATATTAAAGGTATTTTAGAAACATATATATTCATAACCTACAAAATAAGATATCGTGTCACATTATATACAAATCAGGTAAAAAGATATAAAACATGTCACAAAGTTGAAGAATGAAGTTTCAATACAAATTAAAACATAATATCTTTATAATTGAAAATTTTTGTTTCATTACTTCTTAAAGCACGTTTCCTAAATCATAAATCTTGTCTCAATATGCTTTAATTATGTCTCACATTTTAAGAATAATTTCTCTTAGATTTTAAGAATTATATCTTATTACTTCTTAAAACATTTCTTATTTAAATTCAATCATGTCTCATTTCACCTGAATCATATCTTGTAGAATGTGATACAATGTATCATGTCTCACTACACACAATATTATTTCTCACAGACTGTGATACAATGTAATTATGTCTCACTATACATAGAATTATGTTTCACAGAATGTAATATAAATGCTATCACGCGAATCATGACATTACAATATGATGTTTTTACAATTGAAAAATCATGTCTCATTAATTCTAAAAACATGTCTTTCAATTCACAAATCATGTCTCTCAATATCTTAAGAATCATTTCTCATATATATTAAAGTATGATATTTTTACAGTTGAAGAATCATATTTCATTACTACTGAAAACATGTTTTATGTCATTTGAATCATGTCTCGTACTTTAAGAATCAAGTTACAATACATATTAACATGTGATATCTTTATAGTTGAAGAATTATGTCTCATTACTTTTGAAAACTTGTCTTCCAATTCACAAATCATATCTTATTATACTTGATTCATGTTTCAAGTATCAAAAATCATTTCTCATACATATTAAAGTTTAATATCTTTACAATTGAAGACACATATCTCGTTACTTCTAAAAATATGTCTTCTAACTTACAAATTATATTTCATTATATATGAATTATGTCTCTTATCATACAAGAAATCATATCTTTCATTATATTAAAATACACAGCTAAAAACTTAAAATTACCACTCATTACACATCAAATACCGTTACCTAGCTTAAGAATCATGAGATTGAGGAATCATAACTTTCCGTTTTTCTCAATCCCATATCAGTTGACGAGAGAGAGAGAGAGAGAGAGAAGGATTTAGGTGTTTGAAGAAGAAGGAGGATTCATGGGAAGATCATCACGAAGATGATCACAAGAGCAATCCGGGAATGAGAAAAATGGAAATGATCTTTTCTCCTTAAAACAAAATAAGTTATCTTATGTGACCAATTTCACTTTGAAATGAAATTATCTTACCAATTTCACTCTCTTAATGCATGTCATCAAACTCCTTGATTTAAGTCATCTTTTGTGTTGGAAGTTGGTAAAATAGTGAGTCACACTGGATGTTTGTTTAGGTGCTTCCGTAACTTCCACAACAAACTGGATCTTTTGAATGATTTCTCTAAACTAACATCTTTTGATGAGAGCCTTCTTAGATGGAAGTTTTACTCTCATCATCATAAAGTTTTTTTTGAAATCAGTTGATATATTTTTTTTTCTCCTTTTAGTCCGTGAGATTAAGTTTCACTCTCTTCAACCAACTGCATTGTTGGTTCTCTCATCACATTAAAATTGTGAAGAAAAACAAGAGCCGGTAAAAAAAACAACTCCTAATGTCCACTATTACAGACACCAACGTGCTCCTGTTTCCACCTGTGCCTGAAAGACCAAGTCTATCGAATCGAACGGTCGGTTCTGGAGGGAACGGTCACGATCCCTCTGCCTGTCCGTCACTAACCGACACTGTCGGATCTAGAGGGAACGGACACGATCTCTGTCCCCATTCGCCACTAGCCGACACGTCCATTCCATCCACCCTGTTCAGATCGAATGCCCTCCTGTTTTTGATGTATACATTTAATCACGAGTGGATCGCGTATCCCCGGACCATACGTAAAATCAAATGTTCTCCTGCTTTTGATATATATATTTAATTTTGAGTGGATCACGTACCCCCCAACTTTGCATATAATCAAATGTCCTCCTGTTATATTATATATAATTTTTAGTGGATCACGTATCCCCCGACTTTGCATATAAAATAACCATTATTTTAGAAAAATCTTGTGCAGCATCTGGTTGACATTCGAAATCCTTTCAATGTCCCTTTGTGCTAGATAGCGTCCATAATTTCTATTAACTTTTTATTTCCATCGTTTGCTTAGACCAAATTACACTCACTACCTATTCTAAATTCCTCCCTTTAACCTGCAGTTGAACTAACCTCACCGTCCATTTCAATTCCCATATGCCGTCGTCATTCATTTCCAACAGTCTCCTTTCAACTTCTCTTGGGCATATATTCAAACACTTGGTTTGGGAGGTGGAGATTTCGAAAACGAATGACAATACTAAAATTTCTTTAGAAATCTAGACGTTACCTAACATTGGGGGATTTCTGAAGAGGATTCGAATGTCAGGGGATATACCCTCTCTTTTTTTAACGTATAGGTGGATTTTAACGTTATTTGTAAAATTATGGAACGTACGCATCTTACTCTTTAATTTTAATTTTAATCTTATAAAAAAACTATAAAGTAGATATCTTGAAACTTGTGGGTACATCGGGAGTCCGTCTTTCCTCACATGTTGCCCAATGTCCAAAGCATTGCTCTTGTGTTAGCCCTATCTTAAAAAAAAAGTTCCTGATGCCACCACTAGTTTGAGTGGTAGATCTGGGAACGAAGAGTAGTTGGTGCAGGGGGCAGCAACTTGGGCAAATTGGACTGGCACTCTTCACACCTAACATGGGGCCTCAACGGGCAGTGGGTTGGGGTTGAGAAATTCAGATATGCATATATCTGGATAATCATTGACGAGTGGAGTAAATAATCACTGACGACTATAGTAATTAGGAGAGCAAATAGATATAGGATATCTATTCCATTTTTATATTCATATTTATTTTTCAGAGGATATGGATTCTTCGTATTTGTCTCGAGTAGATACGGATATTGATATTAATTTTTAAGTATTCTATAATATCCAATTTATATCTATTATTCGTATTATATTTGTATTATACAGATATATTCTTTGATTTGATTGTAATATACACACGTGCGAACGGATTCTGATGTAGGTGGCTGCATTTTGATAAAATGCGGGTGACGCACCCAAAACACTGACACGAATTATTATAATTCCTAGATAACTTGGTTTAGTATTAGTATGGTATGTTTTTTCAAATAGTTATACCCATAATACTGATACGAATGATTATGTTGATGATACACTGACACGCACACGACACTGGATCATAATCTAATGGTCATAAATATATCAAAACACGGCCACCTACATTTTATCAAAATAAGGTCAAATGTACACACACACACACACACACACA
>JAMKQA010043857.1:0-11804 GCA_024699735.1 Posidonia australis | reverse complement strand
CAGGGGGCGACGAAGAGGGCGTAGATTTGCCCAATCACTGGGAAGTCACAGCTAGATCGGAGTCCAAAGTGCCATCCTCCTCAAGAAGACGATTTTTGAAGGCGTTCCACTCAAAATAGGTTGCTAGATGGAGGAGCACTCGAGAACAGGGATGGCCAAAGTGATTTTCATTTCTTAGGCATTTTTGGAGGATGAGAAAAGTAGATCTACAATCTTTGAGGGAAGAGGATGGGGTTTCTTGAATGCTATCCTTTTAAAATTTTCTAGCATGAAAGAAATGCTGTCTGCTGCTGCACATTTGCTAATCGTTTAGTTCATGTATTTTTTCCCTTTTCAGAGAACATTGCAACAATTGAAAAATATTCTTAGCATTTAATTCGCTTGGTTTGTCAAATGTCTGAGTTCGGCCCCTACAAGGGAAGATTCCTGGATTCACCACTTCTTGGGTTGAATCTTAGCTTTTGTATTGTTCTACTAATATTCGGATTAATCTTAGCTTTCCTTTACTTTCCTGAGGATGCACAAATAACAAGTTTCAGAGTCAACAGGAAATCAATTTCCTTTGCTTTCCAATTCCAGGTAATTCCTGTTGACTCTGGAATTCCAATTCTTAACAATTCTTATTAAATTTTGTGCACAAACAGGCCCTTAGTCGCTATTAAGCAGAGGCCTCAAAAAACATTTGGGGAGTATATTGGACGTTGGCGATCCTTGGCTTTGCAAGTCAAAGATAGACCTTTCGCCGAGGAGTCTATTGAGATCGTGATCCGAGGAGCACAGCCAGCAGTAGGGGCTCTGCTAAGCATACAACCAGTCACCACATTTTTTGCACTGCTCCGGGTGGGCGCCTGTGTTGAGAGCTCACCGCTCGGCGGCAGTTTTCCAGCGTTCTCTGCATTTGCCAAGTAAGCCACTTCCTCACATAGTGGCGCTACCAGCAGCAACAACAACCACAATGCCAATCCACCCCGGAGGCGGGATCCCTCCAAGGATACAGTTTCTTACATTAGATCCCCTACTGCACAGGCGAATGTCCATTCGCCCCCTCAGCATCAAGTAGTTTATGCACCCACGCCTACACCTAGAGCATCGCATGCATCACACATTACCCCCACTGCTACACCAGTCTATCCCACCCCACAGGTGGTGATGCATCCACCATTGGCACATCCGCAGCCAAGGCGGCAACACCGTGACAGGCGCGATTATACCCATTTAGTGGAGCCGTTGAGCATAGTATTCCCTAAAGTCGCATCCCTCCTGAGGTTGCCTGAGGTGTGCCCGCTACCAAGTCCGCTTCCTGCTTGGTATAATGCAAATGCGTTCTGCAATTTCCATCGAGTCGTAGGTCGCTCGACGGATAATTGCTTGACATTGAGGAACGCAATCTAGGACTTGATTGACCAAAAGGTCTTTATCATTAACACACAGGCGGTAGGCCCCGAGCCCACATCAGCGGCCGCACAAGCACCACCAGCACAACCCAATATAGTTAGTTGACCTTTACCCCAGCATTCAGCCCCAGGAGCAGCAGGCCCCTAGGGAGTCAATTCCATCTTTGTTAATTCTATTTGATCTTTTTGTCTTGTCAATTTTATTCATAATGTTTTTTCCCCTTTTCCATGTCAGTTGTATTTATTCTTCCTCGGTGATTCTGAGGAGTCTTTAATTTGATTCATCCTACAGTCAAGGTAGTCTCCGCTTTAGCTTCAAACTCTTTGGTATTCTGTATTGTGTCAACCAATTTGAGCTAGTTAATCTCATTCCCGCTCTTGAGTCTGTCAGCCACTGGCCGTTCACAACAACCCTTGCCTGATGGTCGAAAATTTGTGTCACAACTAGGGATATGAGAAAGGAATCCCTTGGGCGATACGACCAAGGAACCGTCGAGCCGATCAAGGCGGAAGAACAGAGATAGCACGAAGGATTTGCGATATGAGCGTCAGAACTAGCGGAAGAGATCCCCATGCTTCGGTAAGTCCCTAAAGATGATTATTTCCCACGATTTCACTAACTTTACCATTGCAGGCGTATTGAATCCAAGCTAGAGTTTGTTCAGAGCCTCAATGTCACAGTCGCCAGCAGTTTGGATTTATTCAGAAGAATTTTTCCAGAGATAGAGCAAATTAACCTATAAACAGTTACAGAGTTGTACAATGCTTTCAAACTCAGAACTGTCAGCAGCGCATTAGGCAGTAGTAGTGCAAGATCTTGCTCGAAAGGCAAACATAGGGAGCCTGACAGATGGCAGTTGGAGATCTAGACTTTTTTCTCCAAGAACAATTGGAAATGCTCGCGGATGATTTTACAGAGCATGGTAGAATCAGAGAGCAACAGCAGTTGTCTCACCACTGCAGCCAGAATCACAAGGACCGAGCTTCAACTATGGTCCTCCAAGAATCAAAGAAAGTCTACGTTGGACCAATGATTGTCACCCATCAGCGGCTCCTAACTGAACAGTACTACCAATGATCGTCGGCCACTCCCAAGCCTTGCAAAACGTTCCATTGTAGGCCATGCATCTCTATGTTTCTTGCTTTAGCATTCCAGTATTTTAAATTACTGCATTTGGACATCACAAATCACATCGTATGCATTGTACTTTCCTTTTGTTTGCATTGTAATTATAATAAGAAACATTGGCATAACTGTTGCCCAATAAGGAAAATCGGAAGCCCGCTTGCTTAGGACGAGTCCAATCCTCCTCATGTGTTACTACCCTTGAAACTTAAGATGTGAGGGAGAGATTATTCAGTGAAATGGACGAAATGCACAAATTCCCGGGGGACCTATATCTCCAAAGGGAGTGAAAATTTTAGGTCTAGAGAGAGTGCGAGGAACAAAGAAATAATACTGAATTTGGAGCACAAAAGAAATAAGGAGACAGAAGTAGTAGACAGAAGCTAGCTCCACTGAGTGAGGCATACGGGACGACCCTATCCCTACCATATAACTTGGGGAGGAGTCGAAGCATGCACCTATAGATCCTACAAAGGGACTAGCCACCCCTTTAACACAAAGGAGACAACAGCCACCACCTCAACTTAGGTGTATATTACCTCCAAACAGGAATAGGGTAAGTTCGCATGCCTTTGAGGGAGAAAAAGAAATATGAATCCTTAAAAGAGTAGGTGTAGGGCCCCAAGATTTTGGCATGAAGTTCATAATATCTGAAGGAGAGCTACAAATAAACCTAAGTATCTAGGTTAGTGCCACATGAGTCAAGGACAGTTTCACTTCTTACAACAGGCAATATAGGCTTCCTTGGCGCTGAGGGCACCAATATCTATTAATCATACATTAATCCTGTTTTTGCATTGCACTTTTTGCACAGCATATAGTATCTTAAATCAAGCATATTTGTATATCACTTTGCAAGGCATTTGGCCATATTCCGACCAGGGGCATGCTAGCTGCCTTTCTGAGTCGTAGTATGGGCAAATAGGCATTTGACTAGGGGCATGTTAGTCACTTTTTTTGGAAGAATCTATGACCAAGGGCATGCCAGCTAAATTAGTCTTGGGAGAAGTTCTATGAAAAAGCGGGATCAAGCACAAGCAAATCAAGATGACACTAATGCAAGCAAATTTGTCATTATAGTCCATCAGTGATACAGAAATTGCTAGTCAACTCTCGGTCTCTTTGAGCTGCCAGCCCCTGTGAAGCAAGTGCCACTAGGCAGTATCTCACTTATGGGCCATGTCTCCCTTATTTCAGTTTCATATTCTACTGTACAACCAGAGCCCTCAGTAATGGCAAGGTTGGAGGATTGAATACCAGCACGCGTCATGCGGGCCAACTCTGAGGTTGTTACAATGGAGCCAAGAATATACCTCTTATAACAGTCAGGAATAGGACTTTGCTTAATGGAGTCCTGGTAGAAGCCGAATTGGCGAAGGACTCGGACAGGGTGATATTCTACACCGCCTGTAAGCCCGAGAAGAACCACTAGCTGCATGTCCCCAGCATTAAAAAAGGCAGTAAAAGTCCTTGGGGCTGAGGATATAATGCACCACACTATCGTGTCCTCAGCAAGATTCCGCAATCTGCTGCACAACTCGTGTACACCTAGAAGTGTCCTTGAATGGTTAATGCGACTATAAGCTTCAAATGCAGAAGACTGAGGGCGCAAAACCTCGACTCCCATGTGAGCAGCAGACCAAACCTAGCAAAACAGGTTGCACAGTTAAATAAGCACGGCAGAGTATTAAAATAAAATGGCTTACTTACTTGCACCAGAGCGCCACAACCATAGAAGTGTCAGGAACGTCTCAATGCCCGCTCCAAACCAATATAAGTCTCTGCAATGAGAAAGGGAGCTAGATCAATTTGGCGAGTAACCATCGCCTAAGCTATTTCTACTACCTCAACAACCATAGTCATCCGGCCATGGCTAAAAATAAGCTCCCCAAGGAAACGCATCACAAAATCATAAGCCACAGGCTGCCTAAAGAGGAACGAGCACTGATAACTTTATCAAAATAATCCAAGCACAGCATGGTAGTTGATCCATCTTTGCAAATAAGGCTCTTCTCACAAACACTTCTGGTCAAACCAGTCAGTCGACTCAGAACTGAAGCATAGTTATCATGGCAAGTGAAGACGGGAGGGGACATGAATGGCGACAGGCCGCATATCCGTCTGACCTCCTCCAAAGTCAAAGTCATTTCTATCTGCCCGAAACGAAATACGTGAAAAGCCAGTTTCCATAATCGAGCCAAAACACATAGTAGGTGCCAATTCACCTCCACTTTAGCTATGCTTAATAGGGTGGAGGATATGCCCCAAATCTGCAGCTATTCGTGATCTACAGTCGTTAAAGCATCAATCCAGGCATGCAGAGCCTCTGAACAATATTTCGGTGTCACCATGGTGGGATAGCCCTGTGGACACAAATTTGGGCCAGATATGGCAGGAAAGAAGGCAGAATTTGGCATAAATATGAGGCAAACAGAGCAATCCAGCAGAATATGATCTCAATATAAATGCAAATCAAGAAGCATGCTCAGAATAATTTGTCTTGTTGTAAATCCGAGATAATATTGCAAAGATGAAATTTGTATATTTTCCTTCTCATATAGCAAGGCATGAAGAAACCAGTACGAAAAAAACAGCAAAACAACATTCACGTACCATTGTAATAGCGCAGCCGGAGCCTAGAAAAGATCAAAGAAAAGTGCTACAAAGGAGCTATGAAGATTTAAGGTTGTTTTGCAGAGAGGGCGGCTGTACATCTTGCTGGGAATGCGAGTTTATATAGGGAAGAAGCAAGAGGTCATAGCAAAAAAGGAAAGCAAGCTGACCATTTTTGGGAGGAGCACTAAGGTGGCGCACATAGGAGACGCACGTAGGTGACACACCTAGGTGGTGCATCTAGGTGGCGCACCAAATAGCTGAAAATTTCAGCAGTACCTCCCTTAAAATATGGACCTCACTAAGTCAGAGCCACTTTCTTGGACTTGCACAGAAAATTCATGTAGCCTTCGCAAACAATACCCCAAGAAAGGGACGCATTCCAGAATTGGGATTTGTCATTTCAAAAGCATTCTTAAACATGTTTATAATGTTCCAGTGTTAATACAAGGCTTGATTATAGCAAAAAGATAAAAGATGGCTATTCCTCGTCTAACTCCTCCTCGTCGGACGACGCCTCTTGAAAGCTCTTGGCCAAAAGATGTGTGCCTCGTCGGGTGATCCGATGCGACCACTGAGCGGTAGCAGAAGCCTGAGAACAGGTAGTAGAACTTTGAACCCTCTGTGAAACCTCTATGTCAGAACGGTCTTCCTCAAAAGCTTCAATAGTGAATTCCCCACTACTAACTGCATTCACCTCGTGGGCTGGGAAATCTTGCTGTGAAAAGAATATCAAGCTCTGTGTTAGTGGCCAGAATTGTTAAGCAAATTGCAAGAGCAGAAAAAAGAGAGTAATACCTGAATGATATTGTGCCAGCGCAATTCCTGCAAGTTTAGAGATATGTCAGGCATATTTTGTGTTGAAAATAGCAATTTACAAAAAAATAAAAGTCATACCCTCTTCCGTCAGATATCGGCGTAAAAAGCGCCAAATTGTTCCTCAAAGGCCTAAGAAATTATGACAAATATCAGATTTATGTTGATTATATGCGTAGAAGTGTTAAGCAGAAATTATAATCAAGTACCTTGGCCCAGTCGAAGGTGTACCACATACTGCGCTGGCTATCCCGCACGACCTCCTCAAATAGGTACGGCTTCCCCACGCTCCTGTACCAAGCCAGATAATCTGTATAATTGACTTCTCGAAGGACATGCCTGTCCTAAGAAGCCATAGCTGCCGCATGCCGACTCTTGGCCACAGAACGGGTCGAGGCCGGGTGATCCATGTCGGAAGGAGGGGCAGGAATGCAGAATTCATTTAAAAATTGGTGCCTCACGCACCCTGGGAGAAAGTATGCTGATTTCTTCATACAGTAAAATTTCACCTACTTGTCCCTCAAAATGCGGCCAGAGTTCAGAGGAACCCATTCAAAGTCATCGTATCTAGCAAATGGGCGCAGATGAACCTGTTACAAAAAAAGACAAGTATAAGCAACTCAGGCAGTACAAGTATTAAAAGAACTGAAGGCTACAATATAAAAAGAAAACTTATGTCTTCGAGCTCTACCAGGTCCAGCAGATACCGGTGGTCAGGCTCGACCTACTGGTGGGGGAGGGGGAGAAGCTCATCTTGAAGACGACCGAACCCATGTCCTCGAGTAATGTGCTCCATGATCCAGTACTAGCAATGACAAGCAGAAGTCAGATATGAACCAAAAAGACATTTATTTTGCAAATAATGAAAATAAATACTTACAGTCAGCAGAGGGTATAGCCCCACATAAGAGCGGTGCCCAAGCTTTACTACATTGTCAAGCCCACAGATCAGCCAAGTGTAACTAACGCCAGCCCAGTCATAGTGATCCAAGTGCTCCAGATTGGTTATGTACGCTAACCAATCAGCATGAATACAGTACGCAGACGAGTCGTAGAAGATCATTGCCAGCAGATCCAACAAAAAGTGTCGCAGCACGAAGTCTGCCTCGTCGGTACCAGGCTTGGGGTGAGGTCAGAACTGGTCCCACTCTCTCAACCACCCCACAGTGATCATGTGTTTCCCCCTAGGTGGCTTAGGAGGAACACGGCCTAGGTGTGCAGGAGCAAGGTGCAGGCCATGAGTAGTCTCACCTATAATCGGCTCGTCGTCGAAGGGGAGGCCTGTCAACAGGGCCCATTGGTCGGGCAGGATGGTCAACTCTCCGAATGGGAAGTGAAAGGTGTGCGTCTCGAACCTCCATCTCTCCACCAAAGCTCTGAAGAAGTAGTGACCATGTATGACCAGAATGCGTAGTAAACCGCCAAATGGAGACCGGTGAAGGAGAAAATTCTGCAAAAGCTCGGGCAGGCGGTGGAAGTGGTCGAGCATCGGGGCCCAGTGACACCGCATTACCCGGTTTGCATTACTAGCTTGAAATATTAAGAACAACATTAATATCAAGTCAGAAAACAAGTTATAATTAAAGCACATCAAAGTAGGAAAATTACCCCAAAGTCAATGCCCTCACAGATGTGATGGCTGTTAAGCAGCCGCCCCTTGAAATTGCCGGACTCTTGAAATTACATTTATCAAAAAAGGCACCATATTTATCTTGTACACATTGTCTTTCAGTTTGGGCCTACCTCAACAGGGATGGCAGGAGTCGAGCTACTGGAGGCACGTGACCTCGAAGAACTACCCTGTCGTCGGGAACGAGAGCTAGACGACGTATCCCGTGAGAGCTGTGGCGTTCCCTCCTTGGAAACTGGATCATCCTACAAAAAGTGCAAATACTACATTAAAACAGGAAGCAAGACAATGACATGCTGGAGTCCAAGACAAAGTCAGATATTGCATTATAGTCAAAAACGGGATAAAAAGGGGCATGGCATTTAAATAAAGCATTGTGTCATATGGTGGTGGAAATGTAAATAACACAAGCATACAATCATAGCTCAATATTACATGGAAATGTGCAAATATGCAAAAATGGAACATTGTGGATAATCTATTATCTTTCTTCAAATATGCTTCAGCAATTGAATGATTTAAAGTGGCCAATCTGATTCAAAGCAACTTGTGGATAAATTCAGAAAAATGGCATAAAAGAGCAGCATGGCATTCAATCAAAGTATGTATGGCATAAACACCTGCAAACCTTTTTGTTCCCAAAAACCATCACCTTCTTCACGGCTTTCCATCGTCACCACTTCAACCGGTACTACATGGCCAACCCATTGCCCGCCTACCACCAAAACCCATGGCCATCATTACCTTCTTCACGGCCTTCCATCACCACCATAGCTAACCTGCCACCACTCGATCCACCACCACCCAACCACCGGTCGCTCTACCCATGGCCTGCTCCACCTCCATCACCATCTCAGCCCGCCACCACTCGATCCACCACCACCCAACTACTAGTCGCTCTACCCATGGCCTACTCCACCTCCATCACCACCTCAGCCCGCCACCACTCAGTCCACCACCACCACATCACACGGCCAACCCGCCACCACGCGCCTCAACCATCCGCCACCACACAGCCAATCTGCCACTAGCATACAACCAACCCATCTCCAACCAAACCACCTTCCCGCCGCAACCCTTCGCCGGAACGGCTACTCATCCCCGCCAAACCCATCGGCCGTCGGCGATTAAGGAGGAGAAAGGATATAGCACCAAGCAAAATAACAATCACAAGGAGGAGATCAAGGAAAGGAGATCGACATACCTCTGCCGGCGAGCCTCTATCCAGCCAATCTTGAAGAGTTC
This sequence comes from Posidonia australis, assembly GCA_024699735.1. Taxonomy (NCBI): domain Eukaryota; kingdom Viridiplantae; phylum Streptophyta; class Magnoliopsida; order Alismatales; family Posidoniaceae; genus Posidonia; species Posidonia australis. The sequence goes on along the minus strand of JAMKQA010043857.1, from coordinate 2,980 downwards.
AATCCATGCCACCGTCGACTAGCTTCTGCCGCACCTAGCCGCCATGCCTCCGCCGCACCTCGTCGCCGCACCTAACCCCCACACCGACCGGGGGCACCCCGTCGGCGCACCACCAACGCGCCGCTGCCGTGAAGAGATGAGAGGGGCGGAGAGAATGGGAGAGGAGATGAAGAGAGGAGAGGAAGTGGGTTTCGTATGGAGGGAAGAAATGGGGAAGAAGAGGAAGAGGCGCGCCCTTTGAGAGAAGAAAGGAAAATTGAAAGGAAAAACTATATATGCATATCTGTGTCGCTTTGGAGATATGAAATCAAGCAAAATAATAGCAGAACCTTGAAAAAAGCCAAGCAGCACAAGCACCCTTGTAGTCCCAGTAAGCAGAAAGAAAAGAAGAATGTCACAGTTATGGTAGTTGTCTAGTGGGCTCCTTTATGCAAATAATTTAATGCATGAGATCCACAATGCAAAATGGCCGTGAAAATTGCGTTTCAACCCTTGACACTCTGTAGCTTGCCATCACGAGCAAAATCTAAAGTTTTATGAAGAAGCCAGCTCATGGTCTGTGAAAAGTCACCAGACGGGGTAATTTGCAAAAAAAATCCCTACCTTTTCATACAATTGCCAAGTAGTCCAAAAAGGATGGCAAAAGTTATATGTGCAGCAGACCTGTGCAAAACTTGGCCGAATTTCAAATATCATCGCCCAGTAGCACTACGGCAATTAACAGTTTGTCATACTAGGCAATTTGTAGTAACAACCCCTCTAGTTTTAGGAAATTGCAAATAAGCCCGCACCCTTTTTTGCAAAACCGCAAAACAAAATCAATTGGGATCAGAACTTTGACAAGGATATTGCATACATCTGTACCACTGTCAAAAAGCTACCAGCAAGCATATTTACAATTTCACCCTTCAGAGCACCATTGCCATTTTCCTTCCTAAGGGACAATCCAAGGATCATCGTTTTGATTTTGCGGGTTCTCTTACCAAGCAGATGAGATTCTTCTACCTCTCTCTCTTGGATTTTCATGGGCGCGAAATCCAGCTTGTTGACTTTGACCGGGCGGTCAATGTCATTTGCTCTCCTGGACTTTCGCGGGCGCGAAATCCAGCTTGTTGACTTTGACCGGGTGGTCAATGTCATTTGCTCTCCTGGACTTTCGCGGGCGCGAAATCTAGCTTGTTGACTTTGACCGGGCGGTCAATGTCATTTGCCCTCTTAGATTTTCACGGGTGCGAAATCCAGCCTGTTGACTTTGATCGGGCAGTCAATGTCATTTGCCCTCCTGGACTTTCGCGGGTGTGAAATCCAGCTTGTTGACTTTGACCGTGCGATCAATGTCATTTGCCCTCTTGGATTTTCGTAGGCGCGAAATCCTGCTTGTTGACTTTGACTGGGCGGTCAATGTCATTTGCCCTCTTGTATTTTCGCAGGCTCAAAATCTAGCTTGTTGACTTTGACCGGGCGGTCAATGTCATTTGCCCTCTTGTATTTTCGCAGGCTCAAAATCTAGCTTGTTGACTTTGACTAGGCAGTCAATGTCATTTGCCCTCTTGGATTTTCGCAGGCGCGAAATCCAGCTTATTGACTTTGACCAGGCGATCAATGTCATTTGCCTCTCCTAGACTTTCACGGGCGTGAAATCTAGCTTGTTGACTTTGACCGGGCGATCGAAGTCATTTTCTTCTCTCGGATTTTCACGAGCAGGAAATCCGGCGGCTTGACCTTTTGACTGGATGGTCAGGGTCCTTGTCCCTCTCTCGAATTTTCACGAGTAGGAAATCCGACGGCTTGACCTTTTAACCGGATGGTCAGGGTCCTTGTCCCTTTCTTGGATTTTCACAGGCAGGAAATCCAGCAGCTTGACCTTTTAAGCAGATGGTCAAGGTCCTTATCCTTTCTTTTTTGGGTTTTCGAGGGCGCGGAATCCAGCTGTTTGATCCTATGACCGGGCAATCAAGGTCCTCTTTCCCTTTTCTCTTCCGAGTTTTCGCGGGCGCGAAATCTCTTTGTTTGCCCTCGGTCCGTGCGGATAGGGCCTTCTTGTTTGACAAATGGTATGTTTGTCATACCCCTCTTCCCCTTGGGCTGGTATCCCCAACTACTCGGTTGACAACCGTCATACTGTCTCGCGATCGGGTTGACAAGACTTGATTGACTTGTCGTATCCCGCCTCCTTAGGTTGATAACCTCAATAATCTCGCTGATGAGTCCGACAACTTATCATTTTCCTACCAGTGGTTCCCTCTATGTGTAGGATCTCTTTATCTTTTGCCTTATTACTTCAGCACTAGCATCAGCATTGCATCGCCTTACAAGCACCTGTTCTTGTGTTAGCATCCACTTTGCATTGGCTTTCAAGATCGGCTCTTGCATTTGTTTTTCACATTGGCATCACATTTCCAGCACTTAGCCCAGTAGTCGCATGCATTTTGCATTTGGCAACAAGTCATGATTTTCGGTGCATCCACCGGATAAGTGACTTACTACCTACAGCAAACACCATCCTTCTGTAACCTCAAAATGGGGGTATCTTGTCAACCCTGAGCATCAGACTTGGTTCCTTTCGTCCCTCGACCTCGCTCAGGGAGGGGCATCTGTAGACACCCCGATTTTGAGGTGACTCGCAGATGAATTTTCCAGATGTTGCTTTCGATGTGGCAAACTCAATCCCAGCAGCTAAACCTATAGCAGGCCTGCAGCCTAATTAGAAATCCAGACAGGTGGGGGAGAGCACCAAGTTAGAGCACCAATGTGGAGCACCTGATTGGAGCACCGAGCAGGAGCACTACAATGGCACACCTAGCTGGAGCACCAGGCAGGCACACCTATCTGGCGCACCCTCTTGGCGCAGCAAGCTGGCGCACAGCCACTTCTCAGGCTGTTGGCTGCTGGCTTTCCACCTCCCATGTCTATAACCTCCACCAGCGAATATGCCATGGAATCTACGCCAGGCTCTTCGTTTACGAGGCTGCCTGCATTC
>JAMKQA010043856.1:0-12172 GCA_024699735.1 Posidonia australis | reverse complement strand
TCTTATGATGTTTCCTTCTTGAAATATCAGAAATAAGATGATCCTTGTTGCTTTGGAAGGACCAAGGGTGCTTTAGGATGCAAGGAAGAGCTCCAGAACACAAATATTGGTTGTTGGGTGGAAGGAGGAACTCATGCAAAACCTTGCTCAGTGTAGATCTGTTTCTCAGATTTCAGCACAGGAATTCTCTCCCAAAAAAAGGTGTCTTGGAATAGCTGCTATGAAGGTCCTTTTATAGGGATCCATGGATAGGTAACTCATGAGAAACAAAGGGACTTGCAAACGAAAAGCCTCGAATATTCATTGGCACATTCGTTTACAAGAGTAACAGCCCGAAAGATGGTAGGTCTGCAGCCGCAGCCTGGAAACGGTTGGGCGCCTGCTTGGTGAGCCAGTGATGTGCGCCTACTTGGTGAGCTAGTGATGTGCGCCTGGAAGGTGCGCCTACTAGTTCGCCTATCAGGTGTGCCTTGTTGGTGCGCCAACTCAGCTCACAGAATCTCTGATTGGAGCTCTGGCTTGCTAATAGGTTTGGGGCTTGGTTTAAGGGATGATCACATCCAAAGCAACATAAGGATACTCATCTCCGGGTTACCTCAAAATCGGGGTGTCTACATCTACATCTAGCATAATTGGCATCACTATATCCTAGTTGTTCTAAGCTAGAATTTCTGGGATAATATAATTCATAATCCATAATCAATTGATCCTTGTAGATATCTTAGGATCCTTTGAACAGCCTTCAGGTGTGATTTCATAGGTGAAGCTTGAAATCTTGCACACAGGCATACACTAAACATTATATTTGATCAACTAGCTGTTAAGTATAAAAGATATCCAAACATTCTTCTATATAGTTTTTGATCTACTTTTTGACCATTCTCATCTTTTTCCAACTTAGTGGAGGTGCTTATAGGTGTCTTAGCTATTTTGCTACGATCCATTCCAAATTTCTTTAACAATTCCTTAGTGTATTTTTCTTGGTTTATAAATATTCCTTCTTTATTTTGTTTCATTTGTAAACCTAGAAAGAAAGTCAATTCTCCCATCATACTCATTTCAAATTCTTTTTGCATAATCATTGAAAAAACTTTGCATAGATTTTCATTTGTCGCTCCAAAAATGATATCATCAACATATACTTGGATAATTAGAATGTCATTATCTAACTTCTTTATGAACACGGTAGAGTCAATAGCACTGAAAAATCTTGACCAAGTAAGAATTTCCTTAATCTTTCATACCAAGCCCTAGGTGCTTGCTTTAGTCCATATAGTGCTTTGTTTAATTTGTAAACATGATTTGGATAAAGTTCATCTTCAAAACTAGGGGATTGTTTGACATATACTTCTTCTTCAATAATTCCATTTAGAAAAGCACTTTTCACATCCATTTGAAATAGTTTAAACCCTAGATGACTAGCATATGCTAATAACATTCTAATTGAAATTGAAATTGATGCCTTCCTCCTGATTATAACCTTGAGCTACTAGCCTAGCCTTATTTCTAACTACATTCCCAGATTCATCTAGTTAGTTTCTAAAATTCTATTTTGTTCCATTGACTTGTTGTTTTTTAGGTTTTGGAGCCAAATTCCATACATTATTTCTTTCAAATTGATTTAGTTCTTCATGTATTGCATTTACCCAATATTCATTATCACAAACTTCAATTACATTTTTGGGCTCAATGGATGATACAAAGGCATAAGTTGCACAACTATGATCAAGATTGGATCGTGTTTGGATTCCTTTGGATACTTCACCAATGATGAGTTCCTTGGGATGTCCACACACGTATTGTTAATCCTTATGACTAGGTTGTTCATCTTTAAGTTTTACTTCCTTATTTAGGTTTTCCAATGTGTTTTCATTTATTTCTTGATCATCATCAATATCTATATTTATTGTTTTAGTTTCATTATTTTCTTCAAAATTTACATGAATTGATTCTTCCATTATTAGTGTTCTTTTATTATATACTTTATAAGCCATGCCCCTAGAGGAATATCCATGGAATATTCTCTCATCAACTTTTGGATCAAACTTATCCAGATTGTCCTTAGTGTTTAAAATAAAACATTTGTACCCAAAAACTTTAAAGTAGAAAACTGTAGGGGTGTTGCAAAACCAAAGTTCGAATGGAGTTTTATTTAGAATTGGTCGAATCAAAACTCGACTCAAGATATAACAAGAAGTATTTACAGCTTCGGCCCAAAAATGCTTTGGCAAATTTCTTTCACAAAGCATGGTCCTAGCCATTTCTTGAAGGGTTCTATTTTTTCTTGCAACAATTCTATTTTGTTGAGGGGTTCTTGGAGAAGAAAAACAATGTTCAAAACCATTTATTTCACAAAAACTTTCAAATTCGTCATTTTCAAATTCTCCTCCATGATCACTTCTTATTTTAATGATTTTTAAGCCTTTTTCATTTTGAACCCTTTTGCAAAATTTTTGAAATTCACTGAAAATGTCAATTTTGTTTGCTAAGAAAATAACCCACGTAAAGCACGAAAAATCATTAATAATGACAAAAACATATCTTTTACCACCTAGACTTAGTGTTCTACTAGGTCCTAACAAATCCATATGAATTAGTTCTAGTGGTTTGGTAGTAGAAACCATGTTTTTTATTTGGAAGAAGATTTGGTTTGTTTTTTAAACTGACATGCACCGCATAATTTGTCTTTTTTGAAATCAATTTTTGACAGTCCTACCACAAGATCACTTTTGGGCAATTTTGATAGTTGACCCATATTGGCATGGCCAAGTCTTTTATACTATAACCAATGTTCGTCATTTGAATAGGCAAGGCAAGATAGAGTCATATTAGGTTTATATGAAATTTTTATTTTAAAAACATTATTTTTCCTTTTTCCAATAAATATGATTTCATTGGTTTTAGAATCTATTATTGTACATTCATGTTTATCAAACATTACTTTATAACCTATATCACACAATTAACTTATACTAATCAGGTTATGCTTAAGACCATTTACAAGCAAAACATTTTCAATAGAAGGATTTTGAGAGTTACCTACATTTCCTATCTCCACTATTCTTCCTTTTGCATTATCACCAAATGTGATGACTCTGTCTTCTTTGGTGCTCAATATACATAAGAGTCTATGATCTCTTATCATATGGCGGGAGCATCTACTGTCTAGAATCCACTTAGAGTTCATGATTTTTCTGCATCATAGGATACAAGCAAGATCTTAGGTACCCACATCATTTTTGATCTCCTTTTTATTCCATTTATTTTAATTTGATTTTTATCAACCCACTTTGACTGCCTTTTTACAACAAAGATGTACTTTTCATTTGTGGTTGCCCTTATAAATCCATTTTCATAGGGGGTGTCATTAAATTTAGAATACCCAATGTCATGTTTGTTAAGTGAATGTCTTTTACTTGAGAGGATTTTATCTAGGTTTTCCGTCCCTTTTGTAAATTTTGTTATGGTATTAAGTAAGTCATTGCTATTGATTTTTAATGTAGCAATATCCTTTTCTAGATTTTTTATGTTATATTTCATATGGTTAATTTCTTGCTTTAGTTCAATATTTTCATCTACCAAGATTTTACCTTCACTAATGAATTTCTCATTTTCATTGGTAAGCTTTTCTATGTTTTGATTTTAACTTTTGTTTTTGGCTTTTAAAGTTTTGTATTTTTCATATATTTCATTAAAAGCCTCTAGGAGTTCCTCTATGTTGATGTCTTCCATGTTAAAGAAAGAGCCAATTTCACTAGCTTGTGCCATGAAGCACATGTTGGCTTTTTCATTTTCTGAGGCAGAGTCCTCATCAGAGGATACGTCACTCTCATCCCATGTGGCTTGAAGGGCTTTCTTCTTGATTGACCTTTCATTCTTTTTATTTATTTTCATTCTTAGGAGAGGACAATCTCTTTTGAGATGTCCTGGTTTATTGCATTTAAAGCATAATGGTGGATTATCTATTTCCTTATTTTTATCTTGATGTTTATTTAATTTCTTCTGAAATCTTCCTCGCTTGATGAATTTCTTGAATTTTCTTGTTAATAGTGCAATGTCTTCATCTTCATCTTCGGATTCTTCTGTATCTGATAACTTTTAATACTATATTCTTTTTCTTAGAGTTTTGAATTTCTTCCTTTTCTTTTAGTTAGACCTGGTTTCCTATTAAATCTTCTAAGGAATATGTTGATAAGTCCTTATCTTCTTCTATGGTAGTGGTCTTCTTTTCCCATTCAGGGTTAAGAGACTGAAGGATTTTCCTAACTAATTCACTTTGTGAATAATCCATACTAAGGGATTGTAGGTTATTAGTTATCTCATTAAACGTAGTGAACATTTCACTTATGGGTTCATTATCTTTCATTTTAAATAGTTCAAACTTGTGAACAAGCATGTTTATTTTTGTTTCTTTAACTTGGTCAGTTCCTTCATGAGTGACCTCTAAAATATGCCACGCTTCATGAGAACTCTTGCAATTTGAAATCCAATTAAATTGTTCTTTATTAACAGCACAAAATAATATGTTTAATCCTTTAACATCTAATTGGGCTAGGGTTTTTTCTTCATCACTCCACTCTCTAAAAGATGTGGAGCTCAAGGTAAAGTCATTTATTACTACATCCTATAATTCCAAATTTATTGATTTCAGATATATGATCGTTCTACATTTCCAGTAACTGTAATTTATTCCATCAAAAAATGGTGGCCTATTAATACTTTGTTCCTCCATAACATTATTGTTAAACGATAAAGAAGCCATATATTCTAGTAGACAATTAATCTAACTCTAGAAAACCTTGCTCTAATACTAATTGTAGGAATGAGTGGCTTCTCTAGAGGAGGGGTGAGTAGAGAATTTTAATTTTAAATATTTACTTTTTTAAATTTAATTTTGAGTGAAATAAAATGAGGTGTTTTAATCAATTAAAACAGGCAACAATTATACGATCATATAGATTTGAAAGTAAAATTATTTTCATGCACAGAAAGGGGAAGAGAGAAATTGAATACTCAAGCAATTTATAGTGGTTCGGCCAAAACCCCGGCTTAGTCTACTCCTTAAGACTCTCTTGAGATTTTCCCTTATACTTTTAAAATAAACACTTACTAGTGTTGGCTGTCTCACCAACTCAATCTTTGCTCCTTCCACTTCTCATACCTCGAGAAGCTAGAGATCCTTCTTGTAGCTTTACCACAAACAAATTGCCTTTCACAGAGCGCTTTGGAATGAGATTACAACACTGGACTTGTGGAGAGAAATTTAGGACAAGGATAAAGCACAATTCTCAAGGATTATAAGTATCTCGATGTCATATCCTACCAAGGCTTATGGGGGTCCTATTTGTAGCCAAAGGACAACAAAACAATGTGTGTAACGACCATAAAAACGATCATAAATGGCTAGTCTGTCGGTATGCCATTTTGACCTTCAGAATGTCATTTTCATCTTCAATCTGCAACTCACGGGCAATTCGATATGCTGGAATTATTTTGATATGTCAAATCCTTCTGATTCGGTGTACCGTTTTAGTACAGTATGATGTTTTGTCTTTAGCATTATCTTCACATTCTTTTTAGGAGTTCTGTTGCTTGTGTCGATTCTTCCTGATTCGGTATTCTGATTTTCCTCCGGTATGTCGTTTTTGATCATTTTATCTTTGGTTCGGAACGTCGATGCTTGTGTTGTTTCTTCCTACGTCAGTATACCGATTTGGTTCGGTATGCCAAAATAGCTCTTCTTTTATTTTTCAACCAATTTTCAAAGTATAACTTTACATATTCATTTTGCAACATATTACATAGAGTTAACGTGACTCGAGTAATTACAATTCTTCAATCTTTTTTCTTTCATGAAAATATACACAAAAAATTCATTAGTGCAAGTGTTATCATCAAATCATATTATATTTCTAACAGTATAATCTAGACTTCATTTAAAGCCTAGAAGAAGAAGGGATCCAAACTCACTTGGTCAAGGCAAGTCAAACACAGGGGACCACCGAGAGTGAACCGAGTCATTGCTGGTGTATAGGCAACGGCTGGGAACCGCAAAGAGTGAATCAAGTCACTGTCGGTGTACAGGCAACGGCTTGGAACCATCAAGAGTAAACCGAGTCACTACCGGTGTACAGGCAACGGTTGGGAACCGCCAAGAGTGAATCGAGTCCCTACCGGGATACAAGCAATGGCTGGGAACCGCCACGAGATAAAACCAAGTCGCAGTCGATGTACGGACAGAACGGCTTTGAGCGGATAGAAAAAGTGTCTTTGACTTCTGTCCTCTTGAACAAGAATTAGAGAGACGATAAAAAGGCGTCTATGAATTCCGCCCTCTCAGACGAGAATCAGGGAGACGAGGACTTTTCCAATCAGAGCGAAGTCAAGGAAGGGTATAATCCAGACTTCATCTAAACCCTAGAAGATTATTAAGCTGAGTCGCTGCCGGTGTACAGGCAACAATTGGGAACCACCAAGAGTGAACCGAGCCATTGCTGGTGTACAGGGGCTGTGAACCGCCAAGAGTGAACCGTGTCGATGTCGATGTACCGGCAATGGCTGGGAGTCGCCAAGAGTGAACCGAGTCGTTGCCGATGTATAGGCAATGGTTGGGAACCACCAAGAGTGAACTGAGTCACCATCTGTGTACAAGAAACGGTTGGAAACCACCAAGGGTGAACCGAGTCGCTGCCAGTATTCAGGCACCTGCTGGGAACTGCCAAACGTAAACCCAGGCCATACCGGTGTATAGGCAACAACTGCTTATCGCCAAGAGATAGAACCAAGTCGCTGCCCGTGTGTGGACAGAACGGCTTAGAGTGGACAGGAAAAGTGTCTTTGACTTCTGCCCTCTCGGACGAGAATTAGGGAGAAGAGAAAAAGGCACCTATGAATTCCACCCTCTCAAACAAGAATTAGGGAGACGAGGACTTCGTCCAATTAGAGCAAAGTCGAGGAAGGGTATAATCCAGACTTCATCTAAAGCCTAGAGGAAGATTGAACCGAATCGCTGCCGGTGTATAGGCAACGACTAGGAACCGCCAAGAGTGAACCGAGTCGTTGCCAGTGTACAGGCAATGGTTGGGAACCGTCAAGAGTGAATCGAGTCGCAGCCGATGTATAGGCAACGGCTGGGAACCACCAAGAGTGAAATGAGTCATTGTCGGTGTACAAGCAACGGCTGGAAACCGCCAAGAGTTAATCGAGTCCCAGTCGATGTAGAGGCAAGGTTGGAAATTGCCAAGAGTTAACCGAGTCGCTACCGGTGTACTGGCAACGGTTGGGAACCGTCAAGAGATAGAACCAAGTCACTGCCAGTGTACAGGCAATGGTCTGGAACAGCCAAGAGTGAACCGAGTCCCTGTCGGTGCACTAGCAACGGCTGGGAATCTCCAAGAGACATAACAAAGTCGCTGCCGGTGTATGGACAGAACGGCTGCGAGCGGACAGGAAAAGTGTCTTTGACTTCTGTCCTCTCGGATGAGAATCTAGGAGACGAGAAAAAGGCGTCTATGAATTCTTCCCTCTCAGACGAGAATCTGGGAGACAAGGACTTCGTCCAATCAGAGCGAAGTCGAGGAAAGGTATAATCCAGACTACATCTATTGCCTAGAAGAAGAGTGAACCGAGTCGCTGCTGGTGTACAAGCAACGACTAGGAGCCGCCAAGAGATAGAACCAAGTCACTATCGGTGTACGGATAGAACGGCTTCGAGCGAACTGGAAAAGTGTCTTGGACTTTTGTCCTCTCTGACGAGAATCAGGGAGACGAGAAAAAGGCATCTATGAATTCCACCCTCTCAGAGGAGAATCATGGAGACGAGGACTTCGTCCAATCAGAGCAAAGTTAAGGAAGGGTATAATCCAAACTTCATCTGAAGCCTAGAAGAAGTGTGAACCGAGTTGCTACAGGTGTACAGGCAACGGTTGGGAACCGCCAAGAGTGAACCGAGTCACTGTAAGTGTAGAGGCAACAGCTGGGAACCGCCAAGAGTGAACCTAGTCCCTGACTGTGTATATGCAATGGCTTGGAACCACCAAGAGATAGAACGAAGTCGCTGCTGGTGTATGAACGGAATGGCTTGGAGCGAACAGGAAAAGTGTCTTTGACTTCTGTCCTCTTGAACGAGAATCAGGAAACGAGAAAAAGGCGTCTATGAATTCTGCCCTCTCGGACGAGAATCAGGGAGACGAGGACTTCGTCCAATCAGAGCGAAGTCGAGGAAGGGTATAACTAGGCTTCATTTAAAGCCTAATGAATGTCAAGTTGAGACTAGATCGTTGTGCAAGATGCATGCGTAAATTGCAAAGAAAACCACACAACATGTTGGAATAACAAAGCATGATACGACAAAAACAATCACATGAAATGACGATATTTTTGGCAAGAATGACTTAGAAAATCATACCGACCTCGAGAGAAAAAAAAATGCAATTGACCCAAATCATCTAAATCTTAGAAAACGTCAAGAAAATCAAAATGGAAAAATTGCGAAGAAGTTCGCCCAAAACGATCAAATGGTGACATGTGAAGAAAATCACATAAAATGACAGTATTTTTGAAGTGAATAGTCCAAAAAACCATACTGATATCAAAAGGATCAAAAGTGGGATCAACCTAAATCATCGGAATCATGAAAAAATGTCATAAAAATAAAAAAGGGAAAATAATTCGTAATTGGGCCAATGTGAGCCTTTAGGTCAGTTAGTGTATGCCCTCGGGCAATGAAATCCAAATCAAATCGAAAAAATCCGAAAATGTGGAATAAAAGGAATCAAATCTATTGTCATGCGAAGGGATACTAAAAAAAACGGGTAGGCATGAAATCTACGGAAAAACACATAAAAGGCAGGCTTACTCAAAAAGGATGGAATGATATGCAAATACACTGAAAACTATGCAAAATGCGTGAAAGAGTACTTAAATGTGTAAAAGATGCTGAGAAATGACTTAGACAAAGATTATGCATGACTGAGTGCAAAAACTAACATGCATGTGCATAAATTGGTGACACAAGGATAATTTGGTCATTTCTATGGTCAAATGTGATAAATGGATGTACGTGGATGATGCATGGTCTAATGTAAGCAAAATGTCTACAAAATGTTGGAAAAATGTTATTTACAAGAAAGCATGAAAGGGACATGGTCTTAAATACGAGAAAATGATGTAAACATGTTAAAGAGCAATATCAGGGACCAAGGTCCAAAATTCACAAAAAAAAAGGGGAAAGCTTGATGAAACAAACATTTATAGGACTGAAAATGGAATTAAAATTAAATAGGATAAAATATGCAATATTTACAATGAAATTGTAAGCAAGCCGGCGACAGCCTCGCAGACTAGACGCGAAATGACAAATTCACAAGGGTCGGCAAAGTCATGGCAAAATAAAATAAAATAAAATAAAAATGCAGGAGTCGCCACCTAGTCTATTAAAATGGAAGACGAGGAAAACCATTTAAAAACATTCAAATCAGTCAATGAAGAGTAGGTCATAAACCATAAATGGGTAAGGATCCCTATTACGCACGAGGAAGGTATTAGGCACCCTCGTGCGCTCGATAAATCGGTCTTTCTATAGGTTTCTCGTTTGTTTATGAAATGTCGACTTTTCAACCTTTACTGTACGCCCGAGGGCGATATGCCATGCCATGCTAAGTGAGTAGTGTCTAATGCTAAATAAGGGTGCATGATGTGCGGGGGTGTGTCCTAATGCTCAGAAATATCGCTCACATATCGGGTCAGGTGTCGATGCAAAGATATTGCATAATAAGATCCAGGATTTAGGCATTTTGAGCTACTTTTCATCCTTGCTTTACTACATGCTATGTATGATCTAATATGCATAGAAATGGCTAAAAACAGAAATGGGTCTTCCTGGATATATTAAGGAAGAAAACCAGGGAAAATCCAGAAGCAAATCAACTCGAGAAAGCATGCTAAAAACCATATGAAAATCTACTATGTGTTACTGAAAACAGGCTCACGCGCCTGTTAGGTGCGCCAAACTGGTGCTCCAGTCTGGTGTGCCACCTATGTGCTCCTTTGTGGGCCAGAAAGATGTGCCAAAGCAAATACAGAAATCCATGCAGTGCAAAGTCACATATGAATACATTCCAGAAAATCATGCCATGTAAAATCCTTTGCAAAACTTGAAGGATATACTTTAGAAGTGAAAGAAAAGCAAGTGTAATGACTTGTGGACCTTGTACTCAAGGGCTAGTAGCCTCACACAAGATCCCACCCTATTTATGCTAACATTTGGGCACAACAACATCCTGTTGCAATATATTCCGCTTCTGTTGTTGAAAAGGCGACACTATTTTGCTTTTTACTAAACCATGAGACTAGAGAGTGTCCAAGAAATTGACAAGTCTCGCTAGTACTTTTTCTATCGGTTCTACATCCAGCATAATCAGCGTCACTATATCCAATCAGATTTAAGCTTGTGTTTCTAGGATAATATAAGCCAAAATTGATTGATCCTTGAAGATAACGAAAAATTCTTTTAATAGCTTTCAAGTGAGATTCCATAGGTAATGCTTGAAATCTAGCACACAAGCATATAGTAAACATTATGTCTGGTCTACTAGTTGTTAGATACAAGAGTGATCCAATCATTTTTTTTATATAATTTTTGATCTACCTTTTGTCCATTCTCATCCTTTTCTAACTTGGTGGAGATACTCATAGGAGTCTTTGCTACTTTGCAATGTTCCATACCAAATTTCTTTAACAATTCCCTAGTGTACTTTTCTTGATTGATGAATATTCCATTTGATTTTGTTTTATTTGTAAACCAAGAAAGAATGTTAATTCTCCCATCATGCTCATCTCAAACTCTTTTTGCATGATACTTGAAAATTCTTGACATAAGTCTTCATTTGTTGATCCAAATATTATATCATCCACATACACATGAAGAATTAAGATATCTTTATCAAAAAATTTGATAAACAAGGTGGGATCAATGGTACCAATACTAAATTTTTGATTGATTAAGAAATTTTTCAGTCTCTCATACCAAGCCCTAAGTGCTTGTTTAAGTCCATATAAAGCTTTGTTTAATTTGTAGACATAATCGAGACATAATTCATCTTCAAAACCAGGAGGTTGTTTTACATAAACTTCTTCTTCAATAACTCCATTCAAAAAGGCACTCTTAACATACATTTGGAAAAGTTTAAGACCTAGGTGACTAGCATATGCTAATAACATCCTAATATATTCTAATCTAGCTACAGGAGCAAAAGTTTCGTCAAAATCGATTCCTTCTTCCTGATTGTAGCCTTAGGCTACAAGTCTAGCCTTATTTCTAATTACATTTCCTGATTTATCTAGCTTGTTTCTGAAGATCCATTTTGTGCCGATAAATTGTTGATTTTCGGGTTTTGGAAGTAACTTCCATACATTATTTCTTTCAAACTGATTTAACTCATCATGTAATGCATTTATCCAATATTCATCATCACGTGCTTCATTTACATTTTTTGGCTCAATTGATGAAACAAATGCATAGGTGCCACATTCATATTCATGTTTAGATCTAGTCATGATTCCTTTAGATACTTCATCAATGATGAGTTCTTTTGGATGACTAGACACGTATTGCCATGATTCAGGTTTATCTTTAAAATTATTTATCTCGTGTATATTTTCATTATTTGCATAGATTTCAAGTTCACCGTCTTCATTGATTATTTTAGTTGAATTTTCATCAAAATCTATATGCATAGACTCTTCTATGGTTAAGATTCTTTTATTGTAAATTCTATATGCCTTGCTTCTTGCATAATATCCTAAAAGGATACCTTCATCAGATTTTGAGTCAAACTTATCTAAATTGTCTTTCGTATTGAGAATAAAGCATTTGCAGCCAAAAACTCTAAAATATGAAATTTTTGGAACTTTCTGAAACCATAATTCAAAAGGACTTTTGTTTAAAATAGGTATAAGAGAAATACGATTTAATATATATGGAATGAAATAAGGACTGAAGTAAGGAATGAAATAAGAGATGAAATACATGCTTTGGAGGATCAACATGTAAGGTAAAATTTGATTTACTTTTATAATTTTTGATATATATAAATTGTCAGGTTGAATTCAATATTATAATTTAATCATTGTTCATTACAATATATGTTATGTTTGTTTTTTATAATCAGAA